>JALCCG010000265.1:0-28693 GCA_023212695.1 Sporisorium sorghi | reverse complement strand
CTAACCCTAACCCTAACCCTAACCCTAACCCTAACCCTAACCCTAACCCTAACCCCTAACCCTAACCCTAACCCTAAATACAGAATCCAAATTGTCATCGACTAGAGCCAGTGGAATATCCTCCAACTCTGAGTCTGAATCCAAATTTGAAATTGCATCTGCAGGAGGATCAACCTGCTTTGGCTGCCCCTCAGCAAAGAGAGCAGGGTCCAACATCTTGCTTGACTGCAAGTGCTGCAGGAGCTGACTCTGGCTGTGCAGCCTCAGCCACTGCTGCTGGTGCTGCTGGAGTAGGTGCTGGTGCTGACACCACAGGCTGAATTGCTGCAAGCTGAGGCTGAGCTGTCTGACACTTACAGATGCCCTGGTGCTTCTGCAGTGCTACTGCATTCATGACAACCTGTCCGCATGAGCATGCCACCAGGCCTACAGCTGCAGCTGCCTCCTGGCTGACGTGTACCCCAGCGTGGGCCTTGTGTAAATGGTTGGTGATGTTTGTTGATGCATAGGCAAAAGCTGCACACGGGACAGGTGATCTGAGACATGCTGACAAAGATACTATCAGACTGTCTTCAAATTGTATTCATTCACGCCTCAGCTAGCTGTGCTTGGCCATTGTAGTCAATTGTCATGTGGGTTGAAGCAGACTGTCTTCCAGTTTGTAGTTGACCATCTTGGATTTGTATCTGACCATCTTCCTTTTTGAAGTAGCCTGTCTTGCTGCTGACTACAATTTCACTCAATTTTGTAGCAGACCATCTTGCCAGCAAATACAGATGCATCTCAGATTTGAATTGGACTGCCTTCCAGCAGAGCCAGACATGTCTCAAAAGTCAAACCCAGCCCTCCACAGGCTTGGAACCCTAACCCTTAACCCTTAACCCTAGACGCTTCAGATGCAAGCTCGAGAAAGAGACGAGGCGTGAGAAAGCGATGCGTCATAGGGGCACAGCACGCTTGACAGACGAGACCACCGCCTACGAGCGCTCTTTCAGCAACAATCGACACACTCGACGCAGCAAGACTCGTCTCATCCGGACCGCTTGACACATCGCAAACATGAGACGATGGTCTGTTGTTGCGTTTCGCATCTTGCTGTCTATTGAACAAGAGTCGAGCCGCTTCCATCGACGCCTACAAAGCCCCAGGTCAGACACGACGAGCTTGTGTTTTGTTCAATCTGGCGGGCAGCATGAGGGCATCCTCCCCTGTTGACGTTGAATGCAGAGTCAATTGATTGCACGGCAGCATTGAGCTGAGCACATATGCCTCCGTTGCTATGCCTTGGCTGCGCTGCTCGCCCTGAGGATGCTCGTGACGCACAGGTCTATCGCCTCCTCGCAGCCTGCATTGGTACCGACATAGCCCAAAATCGGATAGACGTGAACGCCGCCGGTGCCTTGGATGAACGTGCAGCTAGCGTTGTTACGCTCGCATTCCTCTGCGTAGAGTTCAGCGTGAGCGTACAGGATATCGTACGTGCCGCACAAGAGCGTCACGTGGACATTGCTTTGACGAAGCAGGGCGAACGAATCCGACGAGCCGAAGGGATCCACAATCGGACTGTCTGTGCGCATTGGAAGAAATGCCTTCCACTTGGCCGCTGTATCGTCGTTGTCGGAGGCAGAGACGAAATGCGACAACGTTTCTGCTTGCAGCAACGGAGATCCGAGCCAGAGATGAGACACTTGATCAATCGTCGCCTGTGAGAGCCACCAGTCCTGCGGCTGGATTTGAGCCATGGCCTCGTCCAGTCTTGGAGTGCTGTTGCAAGTCACGAGAGGGGAAATGAGGAGCAGCTGGTCTGGCTGGAGCTTGTTCGTGTCTTGCGTGCTTGCACTCGGATCAAGAAGCAGCGGCGCGAAGGTGTGGATGCACTGTGGCATGCATGCCGTGATGGAGCCGCCAGCACTGACGATGCAAAAAAGACGACAGATGGAAAGAGAATGCCTGTTCAGCTCGACCAGAAACGTTCAAACGCTTTTCGTTGTTTGTAGCGAAACTCACCTGTCGCCCGCGATGATGATCTCGTGCCCCTCCTTTCGGGCTTGCGTTGACACTCGCAGATAGAAGTCGGTCGCCTTTGGCATCTGACTCGCAGCGCTGCCGGTGGGTGCAAGCTCGTAGGGGAACATGTAGACGCAAGCATTGAGTCGATGGGCCAGCACGCTGCAAAAGTAGCTGTGTGCCGGTGATGCTGTATCGATGAATGCCCCGCCGTTGAAGAAGAGGATGGTGCGCTTAATCGGGGCAGCGTCGCTTGCACTCTTGGGCTGGAATCGCAAGACACGGGTGGCGCTCCAATCAAAGTAGTTTTTGCCTGACTTGGACGCGAAGAGTGCGTCGGAGGCAGGCTCGTACCATTCGACGAGTACACCATGCACGTTGGCGTACGCGTTGCCTCCGTTTTGATAAGCTTTGAGAAGCTCACTGAAGTTCTGGGGTCCCGGCGGATGGAGGTTGCCAATGCCAAGAGTACGTCTGCGGCGAGCGCGAAAGTAGACGGCGATGCGCACGAGGAACTGAAAGTAGATGTAACTTCGCCAGGTGGCAGCCGGTTCGTGTTTGAGCCTAGTCAAGCTGCTGCTTGCGGATGAGCCCTGCGTGGATGTGTTGGGCGTCATGGTCTGTCATTGAGGATGATGGAGCGTAGAAGCAAGGAAGAGGTGTAGAATGCGACGCAAAGACCACCTCGATCAAAAGCTGGACTGTGCTTATGCGGGAAAGAGAGAGGTTTTCGAAGTGCAATTGCAATTCTCGCGGGAACTTCCCCTCATCTCTTGCTCCTCCACGGGTCCAACAGAAAGAAAGCTCTGAGAAGACGAGCCGTAAGCAGGTTCAGCAGCGGCGACAGGCCAAAAAGCGATTCGCTTCCCATTCGCGTCGGCTGCACGCCGGGCCGGGCCGGGCCGGGCCAGGCGATTGCCCTGTCAAAACGGTTTTTCCGGTCATCCACGTTTTTCGGCCCGGAAATGTCGCGGGATCTGCGATTGCGCGAGCGCGATACGCCGCGACACTCCAAACAGCCTGGCTCACGGAGCTTGGCGATGCAAGGCTCGGTCGTCACACATAAGCGCGCTTGCTTTCCGGGATTGCTGCGCTACCGGTGTTGCACCTCCTTCCAAGCGTTCACTGTGACGTTCGCACCAGCACAGCCGGATTGTGAACGTGGCCGCTGTCAGATACATATAAGAGATCAGAGGAGCAGCAACCTCCGTTTCCATCCCTTTCGCTCACTCACAAGCCATCCTCGTCCAACAAGCACAGCGCTCAAAATGGCCGCCATCGCAAGCCCGTTCGATCTCGGGAAGCAGCTGGCCTTCTACGCTGCCTATCACACCAACCATGTCAACGTCGGCATTCACATGGTCGGCGTTCCGTCTATCATTTTGTAAGCTGATCGGTCATCGTATCAAACTCAACTGGACCCATCACTGATCGTTCTTTTGGCTTCGGCTCCGGCTCTTCTCGTTTGACGCAGCGCCACATCGACGCTTTTCGCAACGTCAGGCTCGATCCTGCCCAATCTCCAGGCCCATGTGCCTGTGCTCGCTGCTTTCCTCTCTCAAGCCGGCTCCACCTTCGCTGCCGTCTTGCCAGCTGCCGTCTTCCAATATGCGCAGCTGAACCTTGCTGCTGTTTTCATGGGCAGCTATTGGCTCTACTATTCCGTGCTGGATGCTACGGCTGCTTTGATGCTCGCCCCGTTCTGGTACGCGATCTGGTACGCTTCCACAGCTCTGGCACGCTTCCATCCAGACGCAGTCAAGATCGCCATTGCCGGCGAGACGCTCGGCTGGATCAGTCAGTTCTACGGCCATGGTGTGTACGAACGCAGAGCACCCGCGCTGCTCGACAACCTTCTTGGCGCTGTTGTGTTGGCTCCTTTCTTCATCTTCCTCGAGGTCATCTTCCCCTTGGGATACAGGCCGGAGCTCCAAAAGCAGCTCAAGAACGACGTCGGCAAACTCGTCGCCAAGTTCAGGACTGACAAGGCACAGGCCAAGCGCGAGAAAAGCGGTTGAGAGCTATACTGTTCCGCTCAGCACGATGTATATACAGATCCTTCCTTGATGTCAGCACTGTTTCGTTTCTTGCCAATGTGTGAGCTGCGTGCAAGTGACAAAGCAGATGAAGGAAACAGGTGTCCATGAAGATGAACAGCCGGCTGAAGCTGTACTGCCAATGATACAAGGTCACTTTCTCGCCATTCCGAACATCAGAAGCATACTTGTGGCTCTACCGTGATGCCCCTTCCGTTCGCTGCGAGCTCCTGCACGGTTCAAGCCAGACCGTTGCACGCTTTCTGTATTCATCGAGCTGGTCGGCATCTATTCAACATAGTCACAGGATCGTAGCTCCTGCGCTCCTGGGGTCTGATGCTCATGTGTCTTTGGCCGATCTGTAGAAATGCCGATGACGCCGCCTTGGTCTTGCGATGCGTGTTCGTTAAGGAAAAATTGGGTCTCGAAATGCGAAGCAAAATTGAGGGCTAAAAAAACAAGCCGTCAGACAATGCATTTCATCGCGACTGCCAAAGTACAATCCCTCGCGTTCGGCAACGCCCTGGTACCATACCAACTTGGCAGAACAGCTTGAAGACCTGCATGGCTTTGGGAAGAATTATTCCGGTGTCCCAGCAGCGTCGTTTCGCTAAAACGTACTAACAGAGCCCGTGTAGCGGCACGAGAAAGTCTACCATGTCGCTCGGCGCCGGGTCGGTAGTGGCATACGGTGTGTTGAAGATGCTGACTCGTGGCCGCTTTTGAATATGCACAAGATGTTCTCAAGGCTCTGAGAGCTCAATGTTCGTCTGTTGAGCGTTCCCTATATGCTTCGACTTGACCACGCCAAGCTCAGAGCTCGTCCGGACATCATCTCGCGTTGGAGGGCTGCCACTCATGCACACAAAACCCGAGCCGATGTCTTCTCAGCTATTCGCTTTCTCAAGCTCGCCTTCCTTTTGCTCCTGCTCCTCTACTAGCGCCCTAGCCGCTGGTCAACGCTTCATCATGAGTTCGGCTGCTGCTTGCTGCACTCCCCGCCTTGGCTGTCCAGGCCCAGGACGAGATCAACGAGGACGACTTCCCATCCTGGCAGTGCTCTGAAGAGATTGCACTGCGCTTCTACAGACGCTTATCCGCGCTCTCACTCGGCGACGCTGAGGGCGAGTCAAAAACATCGCGACTTCATTGCAAGCTTATCCATCGTGTCTGATGGTTCCGGAGACGCTACAACAGCAGTCTAAAAGCAACACCCGGGTGATTCGGGTAGATCTCGGCAATTTGGCTTTCCTCCCCTCGCCCGCTACAAATTGCCGAGATCAACACGGCCGACGTCTCAGACACTGTGTGAGTGTTGTTGGACTCACTGCGCCACGCGCTTCACCATAACAATCCCACCGCGCGTGGTGTACGACGGATCCGCAGCGGCGCCTTCAGGCAGCCTGTCGTATCCATCCCTACTCGCATGGATCGCCTCGATGAGCGCCGCCCGACCCTCGAGCACTTTGAAGTCCATGCGCTTGTACATCTCGATAATCGCCGTGTTGTCCGGCTTGATGATGATGCGCAGCTGCCCCTTGGCGATGAAGCGGAAGCACTCTCCGCAGAGCTGACGCGCGAGACCGCGGCCGCGGATGCGGTCGTCGACGTACAGCGCCGTCATGTGCCAGTACGCGTCGTCGGGCGCGTCGGCGAGCGAGGGAGACGTCGCGGATTCTGTCCCTGGGAGGATCTGGAACGACTGATCGTACTCGGTCCGCGTGAGGGGCCCGATGAGCGTCACCTGCCCCACCCACTCGTCCGTGTCCTGATTGACGCAGACAAAGATGGTCTTTTGCGGTTCTTGAAGGCGTGCGACTCGCTTGTCCGCCGTCAGCTGCGACTCCACCGCGACTGTGGTAGAAAAGGCGTGCGGCGAGCGCTCGAGTCCCGCAATGCGCAGATCGGTATACTTCTGAGCATTATCGGCTCGCTGAGCGTCGCTCAGGCTGGGATCAGAGATCCGAAGCACTCGGAACATGGCGAGACGAGTGAAGGCGGAGATGGAAGTGGTGGTGGTGGCTCGCAAAGTTGGACCCACTGTTCGGCAACGTCCAATACATGCCAGGCACGGCGCGTTTTGACAGCGCGAAGTCCCTCGGACATTTTGAGATAAAGCCGATCTTATCTGCTGCCACTTTGCAATCTCCACCGCACTGCCGAAATCTGGCTGCACCGCCTCTCAGATTCTCGAGTCGTCGCAAAGCCACTACGGCTATCAAACCAATCAAAGTCTGCTGTGTCATCCCGCGTAGGGCGGGGCAAACTTTTCCATCTGCAAGCGTGGGAGATCAGTAGAGTACAGAGGCAACATCTAAAGGGAGCGTCTAACGAAATGAATGTGAATAGGAACGGTCTAGAAACCAGAACGGCTGCTTCCAGTGCCTCCCAGAGCTGGACGTTGCGGCAGGCCGAGACCTAGACCCGTCTGTGCGCGTGTCTCTGCCGGTGCTGCTGCCTGGATAGCGGAAGCATTGCGCGGCGAAACAGAAAGATCGTGCGAGGCGGCTCCTCGGGCTGCCGCCTTGTTGAGAGCGGCGATGGAAGGCGTTGGGCGCAAAGTATTAGCAGCACTGCTGTGGCCGGCGGACGCGTTACTGGGCTGGATCGGTGCGCCAGAGCCGACCACACCACCGCTGAGGAACGACAGCACCTTTTCCGAACGGCTGAAGATGGAGCTGGCGACGCCTCCTGCGATGCCAACCGCGCCTGGCGTTAGGCTCCCGGATCTCTCTGACGAGACGGACGGCGAGGCGTTACCGTCAGCGCTGCGTTTGTCGTGGTCAGCATCGGAAGTGGTGGCCACGGTCGGCGCGCTCGGTGTCGAATGCAGCGACAGGGTGGCGGGCGTGATGATGCGCGAGATCGGAGACGGTCGAATCCGGTTTGCTGCTGGCGAGACGGGAATCCCACCGACGCCATCCGCCATGTCGACAAAGGTACTTCGAATCGAGCTGTCGCTGAGACCGCGTGGTCGCAAGGTGCGTTCGAGCAGGTTGCCGCTGCCCCGCATCTCGTCGTCGGAAGCGTCATCATCGCTATCGTCAAACACCTGCTGACGGATAGCCCTTCCGCGATGGATGCTGATCTCATCGTCGTCGACGATCCTGGACAAGGGTCTTTGCCAAGGTTTGGTTGTCTTTGAGGCATCCAATCTGGACCTGAGCGAGCTCGTCTGTGCCAGACTACTGCTGAGATCCGATTGTTGTCCGCTTCGAGCAGCATCAAGACCAGCGTGCGATGAGGCGAGACTGCCAACAAAGAGACCGGAGAGGTTGCGGGACTGGATTCGGGTCAGCGATGCCTGCGACCGGCCGCGCTGAGGACGAGGACCGGCTCGGAGACCGCCAACGACGGGCGTCTGTGGTGGAACAGACATTCGCTGCTGGGACGACTCGGCTGCGGAAGCGTGCGTGCCCTTGACTTCGACGGCGAGTGTAGACGAAACAACGGCGGGCGAAGCTCGAGGGGCGAGATGGCCAGCATAGTTGCCAGAGATGGTTCTGCCTGCGACGGGCCGGCCTCCTTTCGTACCGGCCATGCCTGCTGCGTCTGGTACTGCAAGCGACGCTGAAGGGCTGCTGCCGCCTGGAGACGGCGTGGTTGGTGTGCCGCTAGGTCCACCGAGCAGCATCTTGCCGAGCCAGTTGACGGCCGAAGGGATGGGGATCAGCGACCGATCTTCTGCCGTGTTCGCGCCTAGATGCTCGTGCAAAAGCTTCGCTGCCTGTCCAGGGTTGAGGTGTATGTCGTTGATGCAGAGCCGGAGCTTGGCAAGCTCACAGAGAATGTCGCGGAATGCCTTGAGGAGCGCAAAGAACTCCTTCCTCGCGACGAGACTCTCGCCTGCAAAGTCTTTCGAGTGAGCCGAGTTGTCGTCCCTGGCATGGTTTCGAGCTTCGGTTTCGATGAGTTTGCGGAAGTGGTCACGCAAGCCGTCGACGTCGCGAAGGATGGAGTGGACGGTTGTCTTGGCCAGATGACCCGCATCTCCGGCCAGATTCTGTCGCTGCAGACGACGTGTGAGCGTGTCGACGTCTGCTGTAGACAGACGGTTGAAGAGGCGATTGACGTATTCGAGAAGGTTGCTGAGCTGGGCGGTGCGACTTTCGCGACGTGCAGAGTCTGAATGCAAAAAGTCGGGCATTTGCTTCTCCTTCTCGTTGTCTCGGCTGGTCGCGCTGGATCGCGAGCTTGGCGCAAAAGAGATGGAATCGGGCGGTTGACTGGCGGCGCTGCTGTCTGCGGTGTAGGCGAGAGACTCGCTGCGTGTGAATGACGAAGGGTAGCCGTCGGATGGTCGAGGCGCCGTTGTTGGTGACACGGGAGGAAAGCTAAACGAACCGGTCGAAGAGGCGTGTGAGGAGATTGGTGGTCGAGGCGAGGTAGACGGACCATGCGGTGCATCTTCTCGATCATTTGTCTGCGATGCTTGCTTCAAATCAGTGCTTGCCAGTTCTGTTGCGAACGAGCCGTCTGCCTGCGTGTTGACTGTGGCAGATCCTTGCGCGTCCAGATAGGAGGAGGACAGCTCGTCGAACCTGGCAAGGTCGGGAGCAGGGGAGGCCACAATGGTGATGGCGTCGGTGACAGAGTTGCGGAGGGTGTCGAGCTCCTCATTGCACGTGTCGACGAGGCTACGGAGCTTGTCGTTGTCGTTGCGCAGCGCCTCATTGTCGCGCACTAGGGCCTCGATGGCTTGCATCTGCTCCGCGTCGTCACTTGCGGTGGATGCGTTGGTAGCCAGCGAGGAAGAGCGCTGATGGCGCAGACCACGAGTGAGCCTGTCCCGTGCTGCCTGTATCGCATCATCGTCGAACAAGGCCCGTATGCTGGGAGTGGTCTCGACGCTAGCCTCGTTGCGGGCATTGTTGAGTGCCTCTTTGAGTTGTGTTGATCTGAGCTCGAGCTTTTTGGACCTTGCTTCGGCTGCTTGTGACCGTTTGCGCTCGGCAGCAAGCTCTTGCTTGAGATCATCAAGTTCGCGTTGTAATGATCTTGCCCTTTCATCTGCACCGCTGAGACGCGTCTGAGTGGCCTTGAGCTTGCTGAGCTGACTACGAGCGTCGTCGAGCTCGTGCAAGAGAGCGCGGTTGCTGCTGTCGCCTGCTTCCAAGTTGAGGTTGGACTGGGCGAGCTCGCGCTCGAGAGCCGAGGTCTCCTTGTAGCTCTTTGTGAGGCGGGTCATGAGGCCGTCGCGTTGCTGCATGTACTCTTCTGCTTGCTTTTGCAGCTTTGCCTGCATGGCGTCGTGGCGTCGAAGTAGAGCTTGACCGATCTCTGCACTGAGACGGAGGTCAGCTTCGAGATCGCGCCACTCTTGGTGAGCGCGTAGAGCACGAGGGCAATCGTCCTTGCTGCAGCAGCATGTGCATCTGACTGTCTCTGCGGCCTCGCTGCGTTCACCAAGACTATGGTGGCTCGCGCTAGCTGGGATGGTGTCTGTGGCGTCATGGGCGAGTGAGCCAGCAAGAGAGTCGGGATAGAGCGTTTGTCGATTCATGCGGAACTCGCTAATAATGTTGGTGAAGTCCTCGATGGTTTTGGACTGACGCACGCTGTTTTCGATCTCGTCCATGCCGGCAGGGTCGACGACGGAGAGCATGGATGCCGACATGTCGGCGTTGTAGACAGAGCCAGCATCGGAGCGGGAACCAACGCGAGAGCGACTGGGTGAATCAGTTGTATCCGGACCTGGCATGGTCGTGGTGGTCGGACGCTTGTGCTTCGTTGGAGAATTGGCTGCAGAGGACTCATCCTCCTCTAGGATCTCTGCCGAAGGTTGTCGAGAGGCCGAAGCATGGGAGGCGAAGCTGGCGGTGGAATTGGACGAGTAGGTGCGCATGTGATGGACTGCTTTTTTGGCACGACTGAGGCGGAGGTCGTGCGAGGCAGCCAGGTTCAATCCGAGCCCGTCGGCGCCTTGGGATGAGCTCCGCTCTGAAGACGAAGGCGGCGGCGAGTCGGAAGCTACGGACTGATTCGATGCAGCACCAGATGTGTCCGAGACGCTATCAGCGTTGATTGGCGGCGAAAAGAGGTCTGTGGCTTCAGATCCATGGAATGTCGGCGGCGATGAGGGCAGGGTCGGAGAGCAAAGAGAGAGACGCTTGAGATGGCGTGGAGCGGGAATGGTGGAATATGGCAACGTCGCTCGCAACACACTGCCCTGCGTCTGGCGCGTGGACAGGCGTGCAAGAGCAGCGAGATCGGATAGGTGCAAAAGTTGCAGCTGCTATGAGCTGGTCGAATGTCGCATTACGAGGCGACGATGCAGAGAGGAGTGACGAGCCTGGCAGACAGTGTGGGCGCTTCCGTGGGTGTTGCGCCGGTGAGAGTAGGATCCTTCGCTTTGAGTGCCGAGGCGCAAGCGCGATTGCTGCTTAATGATGATTGAGAAGGAGGTGATGATGGTGATGGTGATGATGGAGCAAAGCCGTGTTGGTCTTGGCAATTGGCGAGAGCGTGTGTTGTGATTTTTGGCTCACCAGCCGAAACAAACGCGGAAAGCGGAGAGCTGTGCCACTTTTTTTTTTTTTTTTTTTTTTTTTTTTTTTTCAAAAAATTAAAGATTTTGATTTTCTTTTTCTTTTTCTTTTGATTTTTTTTTTTTTCTTTTTTTTTCCCTTGTTTTTGCCTGCTTGCATGCTTGTTTGTTTTCATCGGATGTGTGTCGCTGCTGCGTGCCACACAATTGAGTCGACGCCGAGCCTGTCAGGCAGCTGGCTGGCTTTGAATTTGGCATTCCAGCAAGTTCAAGTTTGGGAGATGCAAGGCTGCTTCTATTGTCATCATGCGCTGCAGTCCAGCAGAAGTCCAAAGTCAGACGGGCTGAAAGGCACAGGTTCCTGAACCGGGCAAGAGAAGTCTTTTTCGCAGGGTCGCGCTCGTGTGACCGTGTCTGACGCTCTCATCGGATCAGATCTGGCTTGCCACCGAATCGGGCTGCTTCTTTGCTGTCCGATCGGTTGCTTCGCAGGCCGAGGCTACGAAGACTTGTCCGCTTGCTTCTTGCCCTCAAAGTACTTCCTAATTTTTGCACCCACGTAGCGCAGCGTTCGCGTGAAGCCTGCCGTGTAAATGCCCTTGATCGACTGCGACCATGCTGGGCCTTTGACCGTCTCGCCAATCTGTCGCAACAGCACCTCTGCAAAGTCTTGCCTCTGCACGGCTGCGCTCCAGAATGCGTTGAGCTTCTCCTCGCGCTCGATGCTCGATGGCGACCGTGGCACCGTATCGAGCGTCTTGGACAGCGACAGCTTGAGGAAGGCCGGGTCCAAGTGTGGCTGTTTCGTATAAAAGTCTTGCACCTTTTGGCGCAGACACCTCGGCAGACGAGCGGCGTACGAGGCTCGTGTGGACACCGAGTCGTCCTGGACGATCTTGAATCGATTCCCGCGCACCTCTTCCACCGAGAGGGTGCCCAGGTTGCGCATGAGCCCGGCATACAGCCTGCGGAACTCTTCGCGCTGGTTGAGCACAATGTTGCGCACCTTGTTCGAGTTCTCTCCTCCCGGCACCGACATGCGGAAGTCGCCCGTGTAGCTCAGCGACGCGATGCGCGTGTACAGCTCCACCTCGCTGAATTCGCGCGGCAGCAACAGCAGCGCAGTGCGCAGCGCCGATGCAAGATTCACCTGCTGCGCCAGCCGCACCCTCGCATCCGAAGTGATGAGCGCAACCGGCTTGTGCATGCGTCCACTCACGTAGAGCGTCTCCCAGTCGAGCAGATCGGTGCACAGGTCGTCGACGCCGATGATGCCGTACTTGATCAGCTCATCCTCGAGCTTGATGTAAGGGTTGTACCAGATCTTGGCGCCTCTCTGCTGCACCAGCCCAATGCCGATGCCGCCCAGCAGCCGGCTGAGAAGCGAGTAGTGTTTCGGATGCTGCGCCATGTTGAGTGAATGCCAATGCTGCGGGTGGGTGACGGCCATGATGAAGTCGATCATCTTTTTGCCGTCCTTAGTCTGCGGTCGTTTCGAGTGTTCCGGCCCAGCTTCTGTCTGGGAGAAGACGCCTGAGCCGTAGGCGAAAGCGAATCGTACGGGAGCATCAAAGCAGGCAAGAATACCGTACAGCCGTCGATTCGTTTCGTCAGAGACGGGGACGAGCTGATTCGACCCGAAGGATGGCGGGAAAGAGGGCGGTGGGAACTTGGTCTGCGAGATGGGGCTTGTTGCGACCAGGCGTGACGTTGAGCCGGATGAAGTTTTCTCTGACGGTGTCGCTAGTCTTCTTGAAGATGTCGCGGTAAAGTCTTGCCCGCTACTCGATCTGAAGGCTCTTATTTGCCGCAACGAGCTGCTGGCCAACAGCGGCGTCGTGTATGCACTCTGACTGCTGCTCGCAGTTGATGGCAGCGAGGTGCGGGCCAGAGTGGCTCTTGTGCGGGTGCACCGTGATGCGACGGACAGCATGCTTGTGGGTGAATCTGTCAACTGGCAAGGTCGGGATGGTGGTTGAAGGACAAGGAGAGCTCTCTCTCTCTCTCTCTCTCTCTCACCAAGTAAGCACGGACTCGGGTTGAGAAGAATTGCGCACTCGCTGACTGCTGCTGCATGGCTGAGGAAGAATGCGGCTTTTTCATGTCGCCGCGACGCCTTTTTTTTTTTTCTACTCCACATTTCAATCTTCCGCTTTCTTCGCCCGCCGAGACCGGCGCCAAACTGACGAGGCTTTGCATTGTCTCACAAACAACTCACAACGCCGCCTACAAGCTCTTTCTCTCAGACGACGTAGCCATGCCATGCCATCGCACTGACAGCCTCTCCTTCAAGTTTGGCCAAATTGCGTCTTGGATTCAAGCATCACTCGGAGAGTGGAGGCGGGATCGAATCAGGATCGACAGCATCGTCTTCTTCCTCCTCCTCTTCGACGTCGGTGAATTGTACGATGGGTTGAGAGATGGAGGCTGTTGAGAACCATATCGATGTTAGTAAGCTAGTCAGAGCATAGAGGTGTGTTCGAAGCCGCCACTCACATGCTCCTTGAGCGCGGAAGCCCACACAGACCGCATCGGCGTCCTTGAGCCCTGCCTTGCGCACGGTCAAGGCGGACTGCGCCGTGTCTTGGTCGAGAGGCATGTAGATGGTCATGCTCTCGTCGGCACCGGTGCTGCTGGCGATAAAGAGCCCAATGTCCTGCTCTGCGTCCATCTCGCTCCATGCCGGGTACGATTTGCCGTCAGGCTGTGTGTATGGTGGCAGGGTGGAGAGATCTGGCTGGTTGGTGAATCGAACGGCGGACAGAAAGTCGGATTTGAGTGTGGCAATGACGGTGGTGAGTTGACATGGAACAAACACCGTCGACTTGTGGTACTTGAGACGCAGCATCAGCGCGTCCTTGTTGTCGGTGAGCGAGGCGGGCTGTTTGAGCGAAGAGGAAGGTCAGTATCGCTCGAGATGAGAGACGCTGTTAGAAAGGTTAGCCACTCACCATCTTGGCAGAATCAGCAAGCGAGTTTATCGAGCGTCGAGAACGTAGTTGAAAGTGAAAGCGCGAGAGTGTGTCGATGATGGTGATCTTGAGGAGATGCGAACAGACCCTTGACACTTCCAGTTGGAATAATCTCACATTTCGATTTTATTTATTATTTTTATTTTTTATTTTTTTTTTGGTGGAAGCGCGGCTTGGCGCGCTTAATCTTTCGGTTCGGTGCAGTGACAGGGTCTGTGCAGATACGCTGCTTGCTCGCTCGCTGATCTTGGGCTAGAGAAGCTGCCACCCGTAGCACCCGACGCGCAACCTCGATTCGAAATTGGGAGTTGGGCGGAGCGCGATGCAGCAGCAGCATCCATTCACTTTCGGAGGCAGCAGCATCCCCCACGTCCTCTCACTCGGTATGCGATAGGGCAACAGAGGAGAAGATGGTAATGAACAGCACCTTGTGACCTGGCTGACTCGAAGTCGAAAAGGGTGATGAGCCAGAGTATGTACTAGAAGGTATATAGGAGCCGACGTCTTCTTGCTCTTTCCTCTCTCGATTCCACCATCCTCCCTCCTTCTTGAACGACAAGACCTTCCGGCTCCCACTCGCCTGCGGTAAGTGTAGTGAGTGCTTTTACAGAGATCCACTGTGACTTCGGAGCGGGGCAAAGTCTCGTTCGTCAACGGCCATTTTGCCGGTCTCTCTCTTTTTTTTTTTTTTTTTTTTTTTCTCGAGTCGGCATTTCCGCTGGCTGAGGCCGAAGTGCTGATTCACTTGTCCGTCGGCCTGTCTGCGTCTCTCTCTCTCTAGTCCATCGGATCCTCCATCTTTGAAGAGCTCTCTTCGCTGACCCTCTGATTGCCCCGCTCGTCTTCTGTTGAACTCACATCATCACCATCCTGTTTCGCAACATCCGCCTCGACAGCCTCCCGTAGCATGCTCCGCTCTGCAGGCTCATCCGCATTTCGTTCTGCTCTTCGCCGCTCTCCCAACTTGTCACCTTCAACACGCCTGGCGCAGACTACCCTCGCTCTTCTCAGTCGAGCTGCATTGCGCACCACCCTCGCTTCCCGCTCCATCCACACCACAACCCTCGTCAAGATGCCGCACATGCCGCAAGGAATCGTCAAGGGCGGCAAGGAAGAGCTCAAGCTCGCCAACCAGTCGCTCTGGCAAACCAAGGCCTACGTCAACGGAGCATGGGTCGACGCCGATAACAAGTCCACCCTCAAGGTCTTTAACAAGGCAACCGGCGCGGAGCTCGGTCAGGTGCCCGACCTTGGCGCAAAAGAGACCGCCGCTGCCATCGCTGCTGCCGAACAAGCCTTCAAGTCGTGGTCCCAGACCACGGCCAAGCACCGCCACGATCTGCTCGTGAAGCTCTTCTACGCTCACCAGGAGAACGCCGACGACCTTGCCAAGATCATCGTCGCCGAAAACGGCAAGGCGTTTGCTGAAGCCAAAGGAGAGATTGCATATTCCAACGGCTTTCTCGAGTGGTTTGCCGAAGAGGCTACGCGCACCTACGGACACACGGTGCCTTCGCCTCTGCCTGGCGTCCGCAACGTCGTCCAGCTGCAGCCCGTCGGTGTCGCCGGCCTTATCACGCCTTGGAACTTCCCCGCTGCCATGATCACCCGCAAGGCCGCACCCGCCCTCGCGGCAGGATGCACCGTCGTCATCAAGGCCCCCTCTGAAACGCCCTTCTCCGCTTTGGCTTTCGCCCATCTCGCCGAGAAAGTCGGCTTCCCCAAGGGCACCATCAACGTCGTCACTTGTGCCAAGGGCGACAACGAGATCGCTGTTGGCAAGGAGCTCTGCGAGAACCCCAACGTCCGCAAAATTTCGTTTACCGGCTCCACCCGCGTCGGCAAGATCCTCATGAGCCAGTCCGCCTCCACTCTCAAGAAGCTCTCCATGGAGCTCGGCGGCAATGCTCCTTTCATTGTCTTCGAAGATGCTGACCTTGACAAGGCTGTGGAGGGCGCGATCGCCTGCAAGTTCCGCGGCTCCGGTCAGACGTGCATCTGCGCCAACCGCATCTACGTCCACGCCGGCGTCAAGGACGAATTCCTCAAGAAGCTCGCCGCCAAGGTCAACGACTTCAAGGTCGGCTACGGCATGGACGACGGCGTCACCCACGGCCCGCTCGTCAGCGAAGTCGGTCTTAAGAAGGTCGAAGAGCACGTCACTGAGTCCGTCAACAAGGGCGCCAAGGTCGTCGTCGGCGGCAAGCGCGGCGAGGGCCTCTTCTACGAGCCCACCGTCATCACCGATCTGCCCGAAGACGTCCCCACCGACCGCGAAGAGACGTTCGGTCCACTGGCCGCGGTGTACACCTTTACAAGCGAACAGGACGTGGTGCGCAAGGCCAACAACGTCGACGTCGGTCTCGCCGGCTACTTCTTCTCCAAGGACACGGCTCGTTGCTGGCGCGTCGCCGAACAGCTCCAAGTGGGCATGGTGGGCGTCAACACTGGCCTCATCTCGCAGAACGCCGTTCCATTCGGCGGTGTACACGAGTCGGGCTTCGGACGCGAGGGAGGTCGCACGGGCATCGAAGAGTACATGTTCCAAAAGCTCATGGTCTTTGGCGGCGTCAACTGAGGCGCCAGGGTTTGACTAAAGAAAAAGAAAGAATGGCAAAAGTGGCATTAGGTTTCGCTTCTCTATCATACGTGTGTGCGTGTGTGTGTGGCTTCGTAGTTTGCTGCGTGACTATTACCTTTGATCACGGAAGGTCAACGCGTGACTAAGCCCTCCAGCCGTCGAGCAGAGCAACCATGGGCCTAAACTCGAGCAACTGGCATTCCAGCGTGTTGGTGCGCTTCGACTGCGACGAGCCATCCCGGCGATACATGTCGAGCACCGTCGAGCCCGAAGCCTCTTCTTCCGTGTCGAGTTTGGGCAGGCTGACGGCGAGCTTGTACCAGCCACCTGACGTCGTCAAAGCGATGAGGCGATACTGCGGATGACGGTTGCCATCGATCGACTGTGCACCATCAACATCAACTGATCGCTGAGCGGCGGCGGCGGCACGGCTGCGTGCCTTTTCGGCGCGTGATTGATCTTTGTCGGCTGCCGAGCCTTTCGCCGGTGCAGACGAGGCGCTGCCTTCCACGATCCAGCAGAGGAAGATGCTTTCTTCGACACTGGCCTCGCCTTTGCGGATATCGCTGATTCGACTTCGCATCTGTGCCCAAGCACCCTCGGTCGACTTTTCCGTACCGGCAGGTTTGGCTGTGGGAGCACCGGCACCGTAAAGCGCGGCATCGTCGGTCGTCGAGGGCGCAATGTAATGGCGCGAAGAAGCACCAAAGCTCTTGAGCGGGATGCGGAACTGCGCGCTGCTCCACTCAGACTTGAGGTATTGTGGGAGCACCGAAGGTGGAATCTGGCCAGCGAGATTGCCCAGGCTGGACGGCAGATATTGAGCTGCAGCGCGTCCCAGATTGGCAGTGCGCGAGGTGGAAGGTGGGAGGCCATTCGGATTGCCAACGCTAGCCTGACTCGTCGCAGCGCCGACATCGATGAGGAAGATGTGGATGGTGCCTTTGTCACTAGCCGCCGCAACAAGAGATGCGTCCGGAGTGAAGGCAACACTCAAAATCGTGGCAGGGTCCATGCCGCGACGCAGCTCACGCAGCAACCTCGCACCGAATCCAGTCCTTCCTGGTGTGCTCGATTTTGCTGCTTGCGACGACGTGCGCTCTTTGACAGCGTTCGATTCAGAGCCGCTGGACAAGTTGTTGCTCCAGATGCGAATCAGGGTGCCCTTGGATGAAGCAGTTGCCAGCAAGAGGCCATTAGGGCTCAGCGTTATGGCTGCAAGCGAAGACTCGTGCGCAACGATGATGGATGCGGCGCCGACCGATGACGTTGGATTCGACAAATTCGGGACGGCGGCATCGGATGCTGCCAGGCTGTGTAGCTTGATGGAAAGAAGCTGAACATGGCCCTTTTGTCGACCTGGAAGAGCGACGATAGCGCTGGCATGCTCTGTAGAAGACGTGACAACCTCGCCATAGTACGGCGCGACCGACCCGAGCCCTTTGAGGTTCTTGTACGTTTGCACAGCTGTCCTCTTCTGGATGCTCCAATTGGTGCGAGCAGGATTGCCATCCAAGCTTTGAGCCGTCGAGGGAGGCGAGAGCTCGAAAACGATGGCTCTGGAGGCGAGGATCACCACGAGCACCACACTGAATCGCGGAGCTTTGGCCTTGCGCGTGCCGGCATTCTCGACGGATGCGCGGGCTTTGCCTTTGGAGGTTTGAGTCTTTTGCTTGGTCGGTCTGGCATAGACCGAGGTGGCGTAGATGCCACGAACCACTTGGCTGAACTCGAGTTCGGCGACTTCTCGACCATGCAGGATTTGTGGCGTTGCTTTTGCAGTGGCGTCGGTGGCAGTGGTTGCCAGGCTCGAGACCGAGTCGACCAGGTCAGCGCCTGGTTGGCGGCTTGATGGTTTCGAGAATAAGCCTTGACTGGCCAGAGCTGGCTGAGCTGTCTCTGATGAAGCAAGCTTCGAGGATGATGAGCTGCTCGCCGTCGAGGGTGCCGCAGGATGGTTTGCAGATGGCACGCTGTACTCGGCGGCATGCGAGTCCTCCTCAGCAAAAGGATCGGCAAGGTTGGCGGAACTGGACATGATGGCGTGGGAATGGAGCGAGGAGGATAGGTCAGTCGATGCATCGTCGAGCAGCATCGAGTCTGAGCCAGTAGGCTGATCTTGCTCCGAGCTGTGCATAGCTTGCAAGCGGCCGATTCCAAGAGAGCTAGCGCCGAAGCTTGGTTCCATTCCGCTTTGAGCAGCGCTTGGGTGCATGGATTCAGAGAAGCTGGCGCTGTCGCTGAGACCATCGAGATGATTGGCATCGACCAGCGATGATGTAGAAAAGCGAAGGTTGTCGACGGGAGAGGGTGAGCGACTTGAGATCTGATCGACTTGATGGTTGGAAGATGCTTTGGCGTACGCATCGAACTCGGAGCCGGCTGAAAAGATGGTGGAAGCACGGCGGGATGGAGCAGAGCTGAGACTGGCATCGTCGTCCGAGTCGACGTCGTGAGAGGCACTCGCTGGCTGTTTTGCAGTGTATTCGGCCGCCTCGTCCCACAGAACGACCTTGTTTGGCGCAAAGCGAGGCACACGACCGCCTCCTACGAGAAAGAGGAGAGAAGTGTGCTGAACAGGAACAGCGTGAGACAAGCCTCCCTGTGACGAAGACCAGGTTCGATTTGATACGAGTTTTAGAGGGTCGGTCTGCGAGACCATGAAGCCGTTGAGGGTGGCGCAGCTGAAGACGGCGGGCTGAGAAAGCTCGTCCGCATTGTGAAGCGTCGATGCGAATCCTGGTGATGAGCTTGAATCGGAACCGTTGTGCAAGCTTGCGGGGTCGGCAGAGCAGAAGCTGGCGTGTCGAAAGAGCGGGACAGCGGCATGTGACTCGATGGTGTGCCTTGGAAGATGCATGCTGGCGAAGGCGAGCTTGGGCTTGCAATCAAGCCCAGACGCTAAGCTGAAGCGCTTTGCTTAACTTAGAGTTGGCATCGCAAGCTTGCTAGTCCTCATCCGACGAGAGGCAAAGAGGGAGCAGCCAAGGCGTGGCCCTGACAGCACTTGCTCGATCGCGGAGTGTCAGCCTTGAGGGAAAAGCGACTCGATGGTGGTGGTCAGAGGTCGAGGAGTGAGTGATTTCAGGGTCTTGCTGTTCAAAGCTGAGTTTTTTTTGCTGAGCCGCTTTTTTTTTTGGGGGGGGGCTGGAAAGCACAAGCGTAGAGCAGCAGAGAGGCAGAAAAGCGCTTTTTTTTGGCTGCATGTTGCCGCTGCGTGGAGGTCGGTGCGCTTTTTTCATAATTGTTACATCTACGTCACTCACAAACTCATAATTTTTCGTCCCTGCTGAGACGGCTTTCGGCTCCGTCGCAACTTTGAGGTTTTGTAACTTTGACATGCTTGTTCTTGTTGACGACCTACTACCTCAGCACCTTGACCATCCGTCATTCTCTCACACCTCGCAGACTACTCACAGCGACGAAAGAGGTGGTCGATTCAAGCCGCACATCAATCAAGAAACGCAGCAGTGCCCTTGCCAGTCAGAACATCGCCAGCCCAAAACACAGCGCACTCGCTCGCTCTTAGCCGTCTCTTCAGAACTCTCGCCCCTCGAGCTCCGCACAGATGGGCAAGCACTATTGCGACTACTGCGACGTCTTCTTGACACACGACTCGGTCTCGGTGCGGAAAGCGCACAACAGCGGTCGCAATCACCTCCAGAATGTGCGCGAGTACTATCAGACACTCGACCCGGAGCAGATTCAGCAGGTGCTGGATACACTAGCACAAGAGTACGATCGACGAGGCATCGAAAAGCCAAGAGATCTGCTCCAACCAGCAGGCTCTTCCTTCATGACGTTTGGTTCCGGTCCACTCAGTGGCACTTCAGATCGAGGTTGGTATTTGCACGCATCGCCCACCTTTGCGTCTCGTCCGTTTCTTGCTGACACGCTTGTTTCCATTCGCGCTCAAACAGCTTTCCGATCACAAGGTCCGCCATCTAGAATGCCCATGGGCGCAAGTCCTGGCGGAAGTGGGGCGATGGATCGAAATGGTGTTGCTCGAGGTGGCTCCGGCGGATACAATCGATATGCCAACAATGATGGATCTTCAAGAGACTACAGCGCCCCACCTCCTCCTAACTACAACCGTCCTCCTCCTCCTCCTCAAGGCGGTCCTTACTCTCGACCACCCCCCAACATGATGAGCAACGCACCGCCCAACGGCAGCAATGGCTCGTATCCTCCAAGAGGACCTCCACCGGGTTACGGGGCACCGCCACCGTCGTCGTATCCGTCTGGACCTCCGCCCAACATGCGTGGACCGCCGCCGTCGCTTGCTTCCGATGGCGCTTACCCTCCGCAGTCTCGTCCAGCGTACGGATCCCGATGATGCCCACATGCTCGCTCAAGCCGACTCTCTTGTGTATCTTTGATCGCCGCAATCTGTACTCTAGCAACACCGAATCAAAAGTAGCCTTGGCATTCGACGCGAGATAGCAAGCAGTCGGACGATGATCAACAAGCACGTAGAGAGTCATGACGCAAATCAGATGAGAACGAGAGCGAGAGCGAGGTGCAGCCTAGGTGGCAGGTCGCAGCGCGCGCAGACGTTCAGCAAGCGCATCGTCTTCCTTGTCCTTGACCTTGCTGTCGGGCACCCTTGGCGCCAAGTCGGCCACCTTGCCTTGGAGCAGACCGCCCTCGCCGAGCTTGTGGTTGATCTCGATACCGTTCTCGTCGGCCACCTGTTGCATAAGCAGATCAACTTGGTCTTGTGGCATGCTCTGTGCTGTGGTTGCGCCAATGGTGTCCTCCATGTATGACGTCTGCACGTCCATGTCTTCGAACTGCGTCTCGAACTTGTCCATGACCATGGATATGCGCTCGAGGTTCATGCTCTCCATCGCCTTGTCCATGCCTTTGACTACGGAAGCCATGCTGCCCGACACCTGACGCATGGTCACGGCTGTTTCTACTCTGCTGGCGACCGCATCGATGCGGCTGCCCAATCGCAATAGGTTGAGCGACTCGTTCTTCTTGCGGATGGCGTTCGAGGCATAGATGCGTGCTCCTTCCGTGTTGCCCTGCGCGAGTGCCTTTTTCAACTTGGCCTTCTCAGCTGTCTCGTCCTTGGTCGCCTTTCGCGCTTGTCTCTGGAGTGACTTGGCGGTGAACTTGAGCTGGAACAGCGACTTTTCCAGTCCCGACATGGTGGAGCCAAGTGAGGTGGTGTTGTGCTGTTGGGAACGCTCGTCGTTTCGAGGTTAGATTTGCTTGCGACTGGAATGAAGATTGTGCCAAGAGCTCGTGTTCAATAGGAGCAGGCTTTTGGCTGGGTGTTGTGTCGGAACTGATGGTGATTGGTAAAGGTGACTGCGTTTGTGGATGCGCTATCAAAAGGCAATTCAGACTGCGCACGGCCAACGAGCGATTTCTCTCCACAACACTGTCACAAGTGACTGACTGACTGACTGACTGACGCGCCCAAAAGTGTGTGATTTCCAGCGCCGAATTCCGATCGACCACTCGCTCGCTGTAATCACAGAATGACAACCAAGCTCAAGCTCAACATTCACAAAGAGTCGTGCGCCTTTCCGACTGTTGAATCACAGCAAATCCGACCGATGATGCCCATACAACACCGACGGACCAACCGACAAGCATTCCCACGCCACACAGAAGAGAAGGACAAGAAGTGATGATCTAGTGCGATCGGTCTATCGAGAGAAAAGAGATGCTGCTTCACGCTGGAAGCTCGCGTGCGCCTTGCGAGTATCCACATTGACTGCACTTGCGACCCGCCTCGTTGTTGACCCAGCCTTCAATGATGGGCTTGAGCTGCGTTCCGAGATCGGTGCATTGGAACTGTACCTCCTTGACCAGTGTCGGTGTGTCGCCGTGCGCTTCTTTGTTGGGGCAGTACCATCGCATCGCATCCGGGCTGCCCTCTGGCCTTGTGCGTTCCACCACGATGCCGACTGTGTTTGCGAATCGGACGGGCGAGTGAGGTGTGTGTGCTGTTTCCAGAAATCCGAGCATCGACATGGTTAGCATTTGTGCTCGAAAGCGAACCTCGCGCAAAAAGACTTACCAGGAAGCATAAGCATCTCGCCTTCCTTGATGGGGATATCCTGGAACTTGCCGTCCTCGTCAATCACCTTGAGAAGCATGTCGCCCTTGTACTGATAGAAAAACTCCTCCGTTGGCTGGTAGTGGTAGTCCGACCTAGCATTGGGACCGCCTACGGCCATGACCGTATAGTCGCGCGTGCGGAACAGGCAAAAGTTGCCCACGGGTGGCTGAAGCAGGTGCTCATTCTCCGAGAGCCACTTGGGGAAGTTGAGCGGTAGTGGGAAGGGCATGTCGAATCTGTTTTTATCCGTCGTTCCTCGAGTCGTGGGAGGGCAGATGGTGAGTGAAAGGACAGAAGCGAGGCGGCCTTTGCACAGAAGGAGGATGGATGTCTTCTGACACTCTCGCTTCTTAACGCCCACACTCAAGGCTGCGCAGCGATGCGCACCCGCCGCACTTGCATGAATGTCTTGTAAGCCCCATTGCCACTCTTTTCTCTCGGCTTTGCGCTGCGCTCTCCTGCCTGATTGAATCATTGGCGCTCAGCCGACGCGCTGCTTCGAATCTCCCGATTGGATTTCCACAATGTTGACGATCTCACATCCAGCCGATTTTTTGTTGGCCTCTTTCTCCACTCATCTTGGTCGCTCTTCCTCTTGACGATCCACCACCATCTCAAGGTCGCCCTCATATCACTCGACGGCTCATCTTGGCTCGACGCTTTTCGATCTGCTGTCGATTCACCATGCAACCCAACTGATTCCGGCTGCACAGCTCAGTAGCCTCCACCTCGTTCTCAACGTCGCCACGGGCACACTCACGCCCACATCTACCCTTGGTCTCGCGCAGTCTATCCCCATCCGCACTCAAACATGGGTCGCCTCACGCAAGGTCACTTTGACGATCTTTTCTTCAACAAGGTCAAGCACGCCTGCCTTCACGTCCTCGACCAGCTCAACGACGCCAACGAGATCGATCAGGCTTTTGATCTCTGCCCCTCCATCTCGCGCCGCAATCGCGTCATTCTCTCGTTTCTTCGCCATGCCGACCACATTCGTGACAACCATGCCCCATCTTCCTCCTCAGCTTCTCCGCCGCTGCCCGCTCGGCTGCTTTCCGCCTCCACCCGTCCCTCTCGCGAGCCTTCGCTAGGCACCGATAGCGTCGCCAGCCTCTCGGCTCAGCGTCGCCGCCGCGCACGCGAGATGCAGTATGTCCGCGATCCTAACGACTCGAACGACGACTCAGACTCGCAGGCTGCCACACGTCCCTCCTCGAGCAGCCGTGCGCATCTCGACCCAGCCTCGGCGCGCAATCCTTCCATGTCGCAGCCAGACTACACTTTTGAGCAGTTTGCAGAGCACCTCGATCCTTCCGACAAGCTCCTCAAACGCAGCCTCGAGATCATCATCAAAGAAACAGCTCGCCAGGCGCTGGCAAGCAAACGCGATCCCAACTTTGACCCTGCCACCGCCTCTGCCTCATCGTCTCGCGACCCTGCCGCTTCTCTCCGATCTGCCATCGCCTCCTCGCACGCCGACCGAACAACCGCCTACTCTCGTTCGCGTGGCGATGGTGCTTTTGCACGCCGCATGTCGCCTGTTCTCAATCTTGACTCAGCGTCGACCTCACGCGCCACCACTTCGACCTCGACCACAGCCGATCTCGACCACACTTACCAGCTTTTGCGCTCTCTTCGGTCCGCTACTCACTCGACGAACGCGTCCACTTCGACCATTCCTCTAGGCCAGCCAACATTTGCCGACTTGTTGCGCCGATCTGCCTCCTTCCAGGACATGTCTGCCGCTTCAACCTCAGCACGCCGCCTGCCTTCGACTTCTACCGCCTCTCTTCCAGTCCGAAATGATCGTTCTGACCCACATCGCGAGAACGAAGCGTCTGCTATGCCACCTCTCACCCTAGGTCCACAGCCAACTCAACGCAGAGCAGTCGCACGGCCGCCCGCCAGCACCGACATCAGCCCCCAGACCATCTCTGAAACACTTGCAGAGGCGTCTCGCCGCAACGCTCAAGCAGCCAGAACCATCGATACAGCCGAGCGTCTCCGATCCAGTCGATTCATCCGCACCTCGATCGAGTCTCTGCGCGCCTCTCTCTTTCAGCTGCACATGGACTTGGCCTGCACCCAGCTACAGCATGCCCAGCCCGATCAATCGCCTGCACGCCGCCAGACAGCCTCGGCACCTGAAAGTATCGACATCGGCGCTTCGTACGCTGTGGTCATGGACACCATCGAGCTCTTTGACGATATCCTTCGTCGACTATCGCGCCTCCTCTCTACAACTGGCCGCGACGACGACGCCGAATCGGCCGCATCCGCCCTTGGAACACACGCGACTCGCGGCGCCATCTCTTCGCGTATGCGAACCTCACTGTGGAGTGTGCGCAACCTCTTGCTCGCCTCGTCCATGACCCATCGCCCTTATGGGACCGAGCGTGCTCAACATGGCACATCGTCGTCCACTGCCACCAGCAATGCAGCTGCTGAGCTCCGAGCGCAACGCCATGTGTTCGCATCCTTGGAAGAATCGCACTGGTCTCAACCCGACGCTCAGCCGCCTACTGCCGACTCGATCCGCGCTTGGCGACGCAAACTAGCCGCGTGGTACCACCTCGATCGCGATCCGAGCCAATACCCCGATCCACCGCACTCGGACGCCGATCGTCATGAGCCGTACGTCCGATGGCATCCGGATCTCGAGCTTGCCTATCCGCTCGACGACGAGATCATGGCGTCCATGAGCAACGGTGCTGCCTCGCCACGTCCGCATCCCATCGCCGATCCGCGCGCCGCGTGGGACTATGCTCGTAGACACGACGAGTCGCTTGGCAGCAACTTGAACGATGACGACGAGGTACGACAAGCACTCGCCTCTCGCTCCTCTATCTCGGCATTGCTTCAGTTGCATCGTGTGCGCATTCGAAATGCACATCCCGCCGACGCACAAGCGGACGCACCGCAGCCAGCGCCAGCGGACCCGCTCGCCCAGGATGCCTCTTCAGCAGAGCAAGCTTCGCAAGCTTCGGACAGATCGACTGCCGATGTAGACCCAGACGTCTCGTTGACGCGCACCACTTCCTTGAGCCGTCGCAACGCCGTGCGGGGCTTGCCGCTCACCAACTCGGACGCATCCAGTCTCCGCTCGGCGCGATCTGCCCTTTCGCTGCGACGTCCTGCGCCCACCACGAATGCAGAACCGAGCCAGAGCCACAGTGCCATCCAAGACGACAACGATGCGTTTGAGGAAGATATTGTCGAAACGAGCATCGAGATCGGCTCTGTACCTCGCACGGGCGCAGCTGCGTCTCAGCCGCAGCGTCCAGACGCAGATGCCGACACGTCGCTGCTGGCTCCGTCCGAGCGGCCGCGTGCTGGCCGCAGTGGCTCGTTTACGTTCATCACTACCCCTGCTGCTGTGCTGCGCTCGCGTCAGCGGAGCCAGAGCCGCAGTCGAGCCGATCAGCGTGCCGAATCGCCAGGAACAGCGCCCAGGGACGACGACGACCGAGACTCGGAGGCTGAAGAGTACATCGATCTCGACCTCGATCTGGGCATGGCTGGCGAGGGCGCGTTCGACTTTGACCTGGTCGACTTTCTGCGATCCGAGTCGAGGCGTCTGGCGCGTCGTCGTCACAGCAACGACGATGACGATGACGATGACGAGACGAACTATGCCGATGCATCGCCACCGCGTGTGCGACGTCGACGGAGGGCGAGGGAGGAGGACGACGAGAGTGAGCCCAGTGACGCTGCTTCGCCGTCGGGCATCCGCGTGTTCGTCTCTGGCTCGGGCGCGTCGACTCCCGCCGAGGCCAGGCAGGCTACGTTCGAAGCGTACGCTCAGCGTGCGAGGATGCTGGAGCGTCGGCGTAGGATGGAACGCCCACGACAGGAGTCCGAGACCGAAGCTGCTGCGGATGCTGCTGAAGAAGCAACGCCTGTTGGTGGTGAGACGTCTCCGGAAGGCAGGCGTCGCAGAAGAGGACGCGGGATCGGAGCTGAGGCTGGTGCAGACGTTGAGGGCAGCCAGGACCGACGCAACTCGCTTGCCTTCCCAAGCAGGACTTCGGAGCGCTGAAGCGTTGCCGCTACGTCCCTCTGATCGTTTTTCGTTATGGGTTCGGTCTCAAAAGCACGACTTTTTCACTCGGTTGTATGAATGTTCAACAACACAACACACACACAATTGCGCTCGAATGTCAGGGCCCGTATTCGCATTGCACTGGGATCTGGTTGTGGCTGTGTCGATCGCACAACAAAACGAACGGGCTTAATGATGGATAGCGACCTTTTCCCTTCAATCGGAAAAGACGAGGCTCTGAGCCTGGTTGGTGGGATAATACTGGAGCAAGTTGGCTCCGCTACTGTGGTAGCTTGGGCCTGGGGTCTCGTTGTAGAAGTAGTAGGGAGTCTGATCGTCGTACTTGCTGCGACAAGGCTGCTGAGGGCAAGGATGGACTTCATTGTCGTCGTCAAGGTTGAGAACCTGGAGCGTAGGTCGAGAGGTGCCTTGAGGTCGTCTTGAAGAGTGAGTGGAGCTGTGGTGTGGTGTTTGGACCGGGATGAGGTTCAAGGCGACCGGTGGCTTTATATGCGCAACGACGCCAGCGCCAATGCTCATCTGAGCCCTCCTCGATCTCGGCCCCTGCGCACAGCATATCATCCATCGTCGAGCCGCAGCATCGCTACCACACACTACCTTGTGTCCGTTGGAGCACAGCTTGACAGGAGACGTCGGCGGTGTCTTGCCGCACTTGCGCAAAACTCAAGGGTCTTGCGGAGGAACTCTAGCAAAAAGACGCCGCGTTTCCGTGCCGCCGGTTAGCGCGGGTCCGCCAAGCACTGCCAACGGAAACGGGAAAAGGGGGGGGCGTCGTTTAGAGCTCGCTTGGCAAGCACGCCGCCGTTCCGCCGCGGTGACGTTGTTCGAGCTGGTAAAGCTGCTCGGTTCTGGACGGGCCTCAGGTCGAGGTTTGCGTTGGCAGCCTGCAATGACTCGGAAAGGTGGCAAAGGCGCAGAGCCGAGTGACGGGTGGTTTGAGCAGGAACAAGCGCCTCGGTCGTCGCAGAGTCGGTATGCCAGGTGCATGGTTCCGAAGGAGCGCTGGCCTCAAGTCGGCGTAGATGCCGAGACGTGGCCAAGCGTCGACGTCATGTGCCTTTCTCTTGCGCTGCCTCGCTCGCAAAGACCACTCGGTATTGTCTCGATTGCAGGCTTGGCATCACACACACCTGCGCCAGGTGTTCAAATGTCATGGTCTAAGAATGCATTGCAGGGAATCTAACGACGAGTCAACATGGAGATGCGATAAACAATGGTTCGTGAACAGAAACGACAGCTTATTCAAGCAAAAGCAACAAACTGCTTGGTGTTGACGGTGGTGTAGTGCACGGGATCGATCGCCAAAAAACTCAGGATCCGCGCTCTTCGTCACCGTAGCCCGTGGTGTTCGCGTACGGGAAGTAGTCGATGTAGCTCGTCCCGAAGCTCTGCTGCAGACGGAACCACTGGCGGGACTCGTACTTCGTCGCAATCCAGCAAGTGGAACGTGCCCGGCCTATTGGGCTCCGACGAGGCGGTGAGGCACTTTTGCACCTGCTCATACGGCGGAGTGGGCGCAGTCTGGTTGCCAACCACGCGGCCCCAGTACTCGAGCGGCGCACCCATGCTGTAGCCGCTGTTGCGCGAGTAGCGCTGCGTGAAGCCGGCCGCATCGCACAGCTGGAAGTTCCACGTGTAGGCGCGCTCTTGGTCGTACTTTGTGTAGTTGGTCGCGATGAGTTCGAGGATCTGCTCAGAGGTTTGAGAGAGCGCGGCGAAAGCGCGCGAAGGGGGTGCCGTCGCTCGTTCGTTTGCGCGCGTCAAACCGCAACATGATCACGCAGAAGCTCAGCGTCCTCGACGTCGTTGGAACAGCGTAACAGGAAGAGGTGGCGATGTCGTTTCCGAGTCGTGTCGGAATTGCGTGGAATCCAGGGTCTTCCTGCGGGGAAAGGTGATAGGCCGCTCGCTTCGGCAATGCGAACCTGTCTTGGCATTCAAGTCCTGTTGATCGTCGGAAACAAGGAGTGAGCACTGCTGGCAGAAGGCATACGACGTCAAAAGCATCGCTGGAAGCAAGCTTGACAGTTGCTTGGAAACGGTCTCTCGACACGCTCGGACCACTGAGATCGCCTTCTCAAATCGTGACCCGGATCGGGTTTGCAGATCGGGCAGGCTGAGACAGTCAAAGCAAGCAAGCAGATGCGGTCCGTCGACTGAATTCTCACGCTCTGTGCGAAATTAGGAGTTTCGTGGCTGGCTTGCAGCGACAAAAATTTCCCATGGAAAATATGCGTTTGGCTGGCGCAGTGCAAGCAACCATGTGGGAGAATGCTGCACGCCTCACATTGTTGCCGCATCTTGAGAACAATGGTCGCCGCTATGCATCGACCTTGCCATTGAATTGAGGGCGGAACGAAGCTCGAAGTGCAAGAGTGTAAGCCCCGGTTGTGGCTTTTTTTTTTTTTTTTTTTTTTTTTTTTTTTTTTTTTTTTTTTTTTTTTTTTTTTTTTTTTTTTTTTTTTTTT
>JALCCG010000264.1:0-28782 GCA_023212695.1 Sporisorium sorghi | reverse complement strand
TTTTTCTTTTTCTTTTTCTTTTTCTTTTTCTTTTTCTTTTTCTTTTTCTTTTTCTTTTTCTTTTTCTTTTTCTTTTTTGGAGTGATTTTTGATTTTCTCGGGAGATGGAAATGGAAACGTGGAAAAGCTTTGTTTTCGACGGTGTTGGTCTCGCTTGTCTCTGCCTCCTACTCACGACATCGACCACCCCCTTTTCGCCGGAAAGCCATATGGTTCAGCAGCAGTACCAACCAATCTACTCGTACCAAACCACAAGAGCTGCAGCTGGTCGCAACCAGGCTATCCTTCGACTCGTCGCTCTGCTTTCCTTCGTAGCTGTTTCATCCGTCGTCTTCTTGTCCTTCACCGACTACGTCTACTGGAGCCAGAGTCAACCTCGAAGTCAAGCTCAACCCATCCCCATGGCTTCGTCCTCGTCAGCAACAGCTCACGCAGATGGCGACACCAAGCCACTATCATTGGAAGACTATCTTGTGCAAGCCAAGCAAGATGCTTTCACTCACCTCGAGCAGCCATCCTCGTCGCAGGGCAAGCTCACGCTCATCATGGGCAACGAGGCGGGCGATCTCGACTCGGCTTCTTGCGCTATTGGCTTGAGCTATCTGCTCTCGCGCTTCGGTGCTCCGACCGGCTACGACTTGCCACAGTCGACATACGTGCCATTGATACAGAGCATGCACACCGACGACGTGCTCCGTCCCGAGAATACGGCGGCTTTTCGAGCAGCGGGCATCGTACCGGAGCACGTCTTCTACCTGGACGACGTGCACAAGACGCTGGGGCTCGAGCTCAACTCGGACGCCTTTGCGCCGTCAGCAAATGTGGCGCTGGGGCTGGTCGATCATCCTTCGCTCACAGGGCCGTGGGGCGGAGCGAGGGCTTCCAATCGTCAGGTGGACATCGTCATTGATCATCACGAGGACGTTGGCGATCACACCAACGCGGCGTTAAGAATCGTCAAGTCTCCATCAAAGGAGCCGGTGGGGAGCTGCAGCAGTCTGGTCGCCGAGCTGTTTGCCGATCGATTCGCCAACGCTTCTACATCCGATGTCGGCCTGCGAGAGGTGGCGGATCTCTTGATCAGCGCCATCATCATCGACACGGACAACCTGCGAGGTGCGCCGCGTGGCAAAGCGACCCAGACCGACTTTGACGCCATCAAGACGCTCTTTCCCATATCCTCATTCGGCAGCCCCAACACCGCCGACCAGCTTCGAGAGACCGCGCTGTCGTTCTCGCCGCTCAAGAACGACTTTCAGCAGGGAGCGTCCGTCGAGCCGATCCGACCCATCAGTCCGTCCGAGCAGACCGACTCGGCGACGCACAGTGCCAAGATTACACTGGCGCCGTACTGGCAGATCCTGTCGCGCTCCAAGCAGGCGGTCTCGCATCTGAGCGGGCGCGATCTGCTGCGTCGCGATTACAAGGAGCTCGACTTTACGCACCCGGAGGGCTCGGACGCGGCGAGCGCGCAGGTGGCGCTGCGGCTCGGCTTCGCCTCGGTGCCAATCAGCCTGGTCGAGTGGCTGCACAAGGACCGTCCCACTCCTAGCCTCAGCGATGCGGCCGATGCGAAGCTCGAGGTGAAGCAGGCGTGGGCGGCGTGGTGGGCGACGCTGGACGAGTTTATGGCCGAGCGTAAAATCGACGTTGCGGTGATGACGGGCTCGTTCCGCGTGCCCGAGGGCCAGGTGGACGCGGGCAAGCACAAGCGTGAACTGGTCCTGGCGTTTGCGCCACGTACGATGCCGTCGAGCAAAGCGTCGGTGCTGTGGGACGAGCTGAGGCGTGGGCTGGAAGCGGACGCGCACGTGACGGCGCCAGATCAGGTGGAGAGGCGGTTGATGCTCGAACAGCCGTGGAAGGGTCAGCGGCTGCCCGAGAGCGCAGGTGGGAAAAAGGAGCGCGTTAAAGGCGTCGACAGCGACGGCAAGCGCGACAGCAAGCCCAACAGCTGGGCCAAGGTGTACAAGCAGGCCAATGCGCGCGCTAACCGTAAAGTGGTGCTCCCGGCCGTCACGACCATCCTCGAGGCGGCAGTGAGGAAGTTGTGATCTGCGTTTCGCAATGGCGATAAGGTACAATCGTGAAAACTTTAGCAGAGGATCGATGTTGAGGCTGTGTATGTGCGATGCGAGCGGAGAGAAAGCCGTGTCGGATGCGAGTCGGGTAGACGTTGGCGATAGAGCTGAGGTGTGGGCAAGGCTGCTGGTCACGAGATGGAACAAGTGAAGAAAAGGGCAACCGGCGGCGATGTCACGATTCCGCGGGAAAAAAAAAAAAAAAAAAAAAAAAAAAAAAAAAAAAAAAAAAAAAAAAAAAAAAAAAAAAAAAAACACCACTTTCTCTCGCCCACGCCAACAAGCGAGCGCAGACCACGCTGCGAAACGTGGTGGGCGGACGCACGCTGCAGTCGCTTATCACGGAGCGAGAGCAGGTTGCGCTCGAGGTGCAAGAAATCGTCGGCGATGTAGCAGACCGCTGGGGTGTCCAGGTCGAGAGCATCCTCATCAAGGACATGGTCTTCTCGAAGGAGCTGCAAGAGTCGCTCAGCTCGGCTGCCAAGCAGAAGCGTATCGGAGAGAGCAAGGTGATCGCTGCCCAAGCCGAAGTCGACGCGGCTCGACTGATGCGCCAAGCTGCCGACATCTTGGCTTCGAAGAGCGCGATGCAGATTCGTGCGCTCGAGAGCTTGCAGGCGATGGCCAAAACGGCCAACACAGCAAGGTGATCTTTGTGCCCATGAACCTCAACGATCTGTCGGGCGACGACAGCCTGCCTCCTGGTGGAACGGCTCCCGGTGCCAGCGTGCCGCCCGCCCGCCCGCCGTTGCTTCGGGCTCGGGCACGAGGTCCGGCAACATGATCAGCACGGCTGCTCTTTCCCAGCTTGCTGATTTGTAGGTCGGTGCGATTCGAGCGAGGATACTTCGGAGCCGAACCGGCCTTCTGCCTGCAAGAAGGTCCCACGCCGATGGACGCTGCCGGGAGTCAGCCAGACGGTTGCCCTTGCCATACTTGACAGGTGCCGTAATGGGCTTGGACAACGCTCGGACCTCTTCAGGATCGCAGACTTGCCGACTCACAATGGCCGCAACTCTCCTGCCGCTGCACTTTGCGCAGGTGCGCTTTTGACGTGGCTGCATAAGACCCTTTTTTTGTACAAATCGTCAGATGCCTCGGCCCGATGGACTCGCCCCGATCTCGGTGTGCGAGTCTTCGTATTTCCCTTCTTGCTCATACCCAAATGACAGATTTGATACCTTTTGCTCCTTCTCTTGGCCGTGGCGTAAGCCTTGTTCTGATCATGAGCTTGTATGCGTCTCCATGCGCTGTGTGAACAAGGATGCAACGCTTCACTGAGTGCTGGATAGAGGACCAGCAATGGCAAAGAGCAGGTGATTTTGTAGTCCCTTTTTTTGGCGCACATTTTTTTGCAATCTTTTTCGAGTTTCTGTCTCACTCGATGGTCAAGGTGACGGGGCTGCACCGACAGGGAAGTCTTCCTTGGGCAGCAAAAGCGACCAGCCAGTGCAGACTGTCTCCTCCGGTCGAGGCCAACAGACAGGAGGCAGCAAGAGGGCTTCTGATTGATCGGAACAAGTCGCAATTCTGATTCGTCGGGCATTGAGATTAGATATTTCAGACAAACAGGCCTCACCACCACCGGAGCATGTCTGGTCAGGTCGACCGATGCCTTGCGCTCATATCTCCACCCGTTTTGCTGGTCATCCCGAGTGCCCTTTGAAAGGAGTCGCTCATCTCAAACGAACCGTCGCTGGTGTCGAGCATCGAAGACCATTGCGCGTGCAAATGAAGCTGGAATAAAGGCATCACGTCTTTGAGTGGGCCAGATGATAGCTTCAACTGCCGTCGTCGTAGAGCCGGATCCAATCACAGACCGACACCCTTCGATGAGAAGAGGCAGCCAGAGGGATGACTCGGTTTTTGCGTGCGTGCGTGCGTGCGTGCGTGCCTGCCTGTTGGCTCAACACTCTCAGAGGGACGCAGAAAAAAAAAAAACATTTTTTTTGTATTCATGGTGCGCTTAGGAATACAAAGTGTATTGGACCAACTTGTATTGCGAAAAGAACTGCAAGCAAGAGCAAAAGGGTCCTCTGCGAAAGAGCGAGAGAGGTCGAGGCGGGGCAGGCGAAGAAGATTTTTGTAAAGAAAAAAAATCAGACGAATGGCAAGGCGTTGCAAAGAGTCACACACACAGACTCTCTCTCTCTCTGCGCAGAAAGCAAGCAATCGCGTCTGCTGCTGTGTGCATGCTGCTCTTGCGTCGTCCTGTAACGGCCGCTCCGCTTCTTCTGCCACTTGCCAGTCGGCGAGGCGCCCCCACTTTTTTTTTTTTTTTTTTTTTTCTTTTTCCTCGCTTTCTCACGCTCTGACCTCGAGCTTCGGCTTCTCCCTGAGTGTGACTGTGACTGCTGCTTTGCCTGTGTGGGAAATTGGAAGAATGGCCCACTCTTTCACCCAATCACATCTTCCTGTTCTTCTTTCCCATCACAGTCGCCTGTCATCCACATAAGACACCACCATCACCTTTTACCCTTCCTCCCCTTCCACATCCATACTATCCACAACAAACATGAACGCCAACATCGCACGCACCGTCCTCAGGGCCGCCACCCGCTCCACCGCCCGCCGTGGTGTTGCCGGCGCTGCCCGCTCGCTCTCCATCGCTGCCACCGCCCGCCCTTCGCTCGCCAAGATGGTCACCAAGCCCTCGCTCGCCCGTGGTCTCAAGACCATCGAGTTCACCGAGGGTATCCCAGAGAAGGTCTACGAGCGCGAGGACTGGCCTCTCGAGAAGCTCCAGGACTACTTCAAGAACGAGACTTTTGCCATTCTCGGTTACGGCTCCCAGGGTCACGGTCAGGGTCTCAAGTAAGTGTTTGCCTTCTCTTCTTTCCGGCCATAATGCATTTGTCGCAACGCTGTGCTGCTTGCAGAAGAGCAGCTTTCCTTTCCGGCTCAAAAAGGTGCTCATTTGCACTGATCCGCGAGGAAAGGCTGCTCTTCTCAAGAATGGCTGAGGTCTGCCCACTCCTCGCTTCATTTCGGAACCGAATGGTTTGCTGACTTGTCCCTTTTACCCTCCTTTCCTATGCTGTTTTCAGCCTCCGTGACAACGGCCTCAACGTCATTGTCGGTGTCCGAAAGGACGGCGCTTCCTGGAAGGAGGCCATCGAGGACGGATGGCAGCCCGGCAAGAACCTCTTCCCCATCGAGGAGGCTGCCGAGAAGGCCACCATTGCCATGCTCCTCCTCTCCGACGCCGCCTGCGCCGGTGTCTACAAGTCGATCAAGGGCAAGATGCCCAACGCCCACACCCTCTACTTCTCGCACGGTTTCCAGATCACCTACCAGAACGAGACCGGCTTCGAGGCTCCCAAGGACAAGGACATCATCCTCTGCGCTCCCAAGGGTTCCGGCCGTACCGTCCGCTCGCTCTTCCTCGAGTCGCGAGGCATCAACGGCTCCATCGCCGTCTTCCAGGATGTGAGCGGCAAGGCGCTCGAGAAGGCTTCCGCCATGGGTGTCGCCGTCGGCTGTGGTTACCTCTACGAGACCACGTTTGAGCGCGAGGTGTACTCGGACCTGTACGGTGAGCGTGCCTGCCTCATGGGTGGTATCCAGGGTCTCTTCAAGGCCCAGTACGACGTGCTGCGTGCCAACGGCCACTCGCCCTCGGAGGCTTTCAACGAGACGTGCGAGGAGGCTCTCCAGTCGCTCTACCCGCTCGTTGGTGCCAACGGCATGGACTACATGTACAAGGCCTGCTCCACCACCGCGCGTCGTGGTGCGCTCGACTGGGCGCCCGAGTTCGAGAAGGCCTGCAAGCCCGTGCTCGAGAAGCTGTACGAGTCTGTGCGCAACGGCAGCGAGACCAGGAGGGCGCTCGAGTTCGGTAACCGCAAGACGTACCGCGAGGACTTTGACAAGGAGACCGACGCCATCGCTGCTCAGGAGATGTGGAAGGTCGGCCACAAGGTGCGCGCCCTCCGTCCGGAGAACGCCGCCAAGGGTCTTTAAAGTGGCCATTCGGCGTTTGGATTGCAGCTTGCCTTCTGGCCGAGCATCTTATGATCCCTTGCACAAAAAAAGTAGCGCGGGCTGTGTGTATCTTCAACGAGAAGAAACAGCCTGTTGCGCATGTATATTTATCTCTTATGCCATCCCTTTCAATCGCTCTTCTCTCATTTGCAACTCGTCTTCTTTGTTCCGGTCCATCTTTTTCGTTTGATGTGCTCGTGCTCTGAATGGTCGTTCGAGGTGTTGCATTGCCAGGCGTGGCAGCGGGTATTCTAGGCGCACAAAACACACAAGTCACTATACGGGGCTACTCCTCGACCTTGCGACACCAATGCAAGTACGAAATGCTCAAATCCCTCGTCGCCCTGCATCGCTTTCAGGAGATCCTGGAGGATCCAGATGGTGAGGTGGTACGATGTGCGAGTGCGGTTGATGGTGTCGAACGTAAAGATGGCGTTTTGTTTGAGGGTGCGGGAGATGGAGTGGAAGGCGCGCGGGAGGTCAAAGAGGTGTTCGAGGACGTCGGAGCAGATGATTGCGTCGACGCTGGCGGTGGGGAAGGCAAGGGCGTAGATGTCGCCGACGATGCATTCTATGCTGAGGGAGCGATCGCGTGCTCGTTGGCGGGCGGTGTCGATCGAGCGTTCCGAAACGTCGATGCCGATCAGCCTGTACGTCTGTAGCCCGTCAAATAAGCCTCCTTCTCCCTGGCTGACCTTGGACGGCTCTGGCGCCGCCGCGACAATGGCAGCGTGAATCGCCTCAATCGCGATCCCAGCCCCACAGCCCAGATCCACAATCGCCACCACATTCTCGCTGGACGAAGGCAGCGATGACACATAGCGATGCAGCTTATCCATAAAGTATCCTACCCGCGCTGGGTTGAGTAGGTCGAGCCCGCTCCGAGACCAGTCGAACGCTTGGGTGTTGTAGATCTCATTGTCGATCGTGCTCGATGCCGGGTCGAGTTGGCCGAGGCGGTCTGGGAATGGTGGTGGGACGGAGGGGACGAGGTGCAGTTTGGAGAGTGCGAGGAAGATCGTACCGATGATGGAGCCTATGGTGATGGCCATCTTTGGTGCTGAATGACGGCTTAGAATGAGGACGAGGTCGACGACGACGGTGATGGGGGAGGACAAGGTTTGCGAGAAGCACAGTTGGATGGGAAGTTTCGAGGCACACGAGCAGTCAATCGCGAAATGACATTTTCGTGCGTGCAGTTTTCCATTGCGAAAATCCCACTTCCCCCCGCCTTTTTCGACCAGCCAAAAAAAAAAAAAAAAAAAAAAAAAAAAAAAACACCGCACAAACCACCTTTTCTCCTCACGCATTCACCTTGCTCCCCAACCACCACCACGAGATCTTTTCTATCATTCTCTTTTCCATTCACCACCCAGCACACAAAATGACCGAAGTCCCCAAAGCAACGCTGTACACCTTCGACGGCTCCGTCTGGGCCTCAGCCCCGCGTCTCGCGCTCGTCGAAAAGGGCTATTCCGCCACAGACGTCGACGTCAAGATCGTCAACCTGATCAAGGCCGAGAACTTTGACCCTTCGTACCTGCGCATCAACTCGAAAGGCACCGTGCCCACCCTCGTCGTACCCCTGCTCGAAACCATCTCGGCCGAGGTAGCGACCAAGTTCCGCGCGATCAACGACACCAAAGCCATCCTCGAGTTTCTCGACAAGAGTCGGAGCCAGAACACTTTGCCCGCTGATGCGGCTGCGGCTGTGGCGCCGGCGCCGATCCTTGCGCCGGCGACGATCGAGGGCAAAGCGGTGAGCGACGAGATCATTGCGCTGGTGCATGGCGCGGGTGTGGATCCGAACTTTCTGCTGCTCGGTGCCCGGAGTGAGGCGGAGTTTGAGGCGGGCAAAGGTGGTTTGGCGGGCACGTTTGTGACGAATAGATACAACGCGCTGCTGCAGCACCAGAAGTCGCTCGGCGAGGGCTCGGCGAGCACAGTCGCGTTCGATGGTTCCGCCAACCCCAAGTCCTCGGCGATCCACGAGAACTTGAAAAAGTGGTACGCGGACAAGCTCGAGTCCCAGGCGCTCCTCACCAAAGCGTACGTGCACAACGACCCCGCCGCCATCGCACAGCTCGTCCAACTCACCAACGCGACGTGGAAGGCCGTCGGCGAGGCTTTCGCGAACCTGGAGACCAAGGTGCAAGGACCCTTTGCGCTGGGCGACCAGCTCAGTCTGGCGGACTTGCATGTCGTGCCCTGGCTCGCGAGGATCGCGGCGATCGCGGGCGGGATCCAGCAGGGCGAGGCGCAGCCGCTGGATAAGGTGCAGGCTGTGGTGGGTGGTGAGGGTGGGAAAGTGGGCGACAAGGTGAGAGCGCTTTGGAGCGCGTTTTCGGAGCGGCCTAGCTTCAAGGCTGTCTACGGTGATGGTTTGCATTGAAGGCGAAGCGGAAGAAGATGTAGACAAGACAGCGTTGTACTCCGTCTGACAATACATTCCATGAACATTCGACACACTCAGGAACAATCAAAGAATGCCATGCAGCGATCTCGGCATCACTCACACTCGAAGCAGATTGAACAATGACATTTCCTCAGCACGACAGTCAGCTCAACGTGCTTTCTTGGTGGTGGCGAATGCGAATGAGGATTGGACAATGCTCGAGAGGTGAAATCTACAAACTGAGACTCGGCTGCCAACTCGCCTTCTCCGCATCCGTCCCCCGCTGATCCAAAAACCGCTTGCATGCCGCCTCGACATCCACCACCTCCTTGGGCGCGCTCGACGAGAGCACCACGTTCGCGTCCTCCTGCACCGCAATATCATCCTCCACCCTGATCCCGATCCCCTGGAAATGCTTCGGGAACGCATCGTCGTACGGCACGTACACTCCGGGCTCGATCGTCACCACGACACCCGCCTCGAGCTTGGTGGTGCGCTCGACGGTGGCGCAGTCGTGCAGGTCGATGCCGAGCCAGTGGCCGATGTAGTGCGGATAGAGGATGCGTTCGAGCGTTCCCCCGTTGAGATGGAAGCCGACCTGCTTGAGCTCCTGACGCAAAAAGTCGACGCTGCGCCGATGCAGATCCGCAAGGGTGTAGCACTGCCGCTCAGTAGCCAGCTCGGTGCACTGCTTGAGCACGTTGAGCACCGCCGTGTACAGGTCGCGCTGCGGTTCCGAGAAGAGTCCATCGGCGTTGGAAGGAAAAGCGCGCGTGATGTCCGACGCATACCCATCCAGTTCGCCGCCGGCATCGATGCACACCAGCTGGTCAGGGCCGACGAGACGGTCGTTGTTGACGTAGTGGATCGTGAGCGCGTTGGCGCCGGACGCGACGACGGGCACGTACGCCGGGCGCTGCGATCCACGCAGGTTGCAGTGGTACTCGAACACCGCCTGCAGCTGCGCCTCGGAGACTCCGGGTCGAACAAAGCCCATCGTCTCGGCCATCGCCTCGCCGCTGATCCGCCCGGCGCGCTTCATGATGCGGACCTCGTTGGGCGACTTCTTGAATCGCAGCCGCTCCACCTCGCGCGCAAGAGAGTGACACTTGCGCGTATCGCCCAGCAGCTTGATGACCGCATCAAAGTCCGACTTTTTGCCGAAAAGATCCATGGAGGTGGTGCTGGGCGGACTGAGGTAGTTGAGGATGTTGCCCGCTTTCGTCGCTGCCGTGGTGCCGCGTCGAGGCGTGGTGGGCTGGTTGGGCGGTTCGACGTAGATGTGCGCGTACCGCGGCAGGATCTGCTTGAGGTGATGCAGCAAGATGGCCGGGTCAAGCTCGAAGCTCTCGTCGGCGCCAAAGATGTCAACTGCACCATCGAGCCCTGTGCGAGGGCCATTCCACGTCTCGTTGTGCTCGTCGCGCTTCTGCACAAACATGCTCATCTTGTATCCGCGCGGACTCGAAGGGTCCTTTTCAAAGATCACCGCCGAGTCCGGCTCCTGGAACCCAGTCAGGTACCAAAAGTTGGTCTCTTGACGAAACTTGTAGAAGATGTTGCCGCTCATGCTCTTGACTCTCCCGGACATGGCGACGACGACGCTGTTGTCCGGTAGACGGTCCATGAGCCGTTTGCGTCGCTCTTCGTACTCGGATTTAGGAATTCCTGGCGTGAGCTGTTTGGTAGCCACAATGCCGACGCCGTGGTCATACAGCGAAGCGTCAGGCAGCGCATCTCCGGGGCGAAGAATGGCATCTTCGTGACCGAGCACGCCGCGCCGGGGGAACAAGTGCGGGTGCGAGTGGGGCAGTGGTTGGCCGTACGTCCTTTTCCTTCCGCCGGAGTAGTTGCTCGAGGAAGCCAGAGATGAGGAGGAGGAGGAGGAGGAGGCTGATGAGCTGGCAGAATAAGGGTCTACATCGTCGGTGGGTCTTGCTGCTGAGGAAGCCGCTCTCCGGGCGCTAGTGGAAGAGAGTGTCGCACCGCCGCTGCTGCGAGAAAGCTGCCTCAGCAGGCTGCGGGAGGTCCTTCCCCAGGTGACAGTCATCGTTGCCGACGAAGCCTTGTCGCAACCGAATCGCAATCCGTGGATGCGTTCGACGAAAGAGAAGGTTTGCGAGTAAACGGTGGAAGCTGGTGTGGTCGGAACCAACAGCTGCATGATGCAACGCTGCCTTTTTTCCGCCGAGAAGTGTCAGACAGACCGCAATTATGTAATGCTTAATAAGTTATCTCAAATCGTCTCGTGCGAAAGGCTCAGTCCCGGCCCATTTCATTTCGCACGCCAACTCCGCCATGCGCCACTGATGCGAGTGTGCCGTCTGAGCCGTCCCAACTCTTGGCTCCCCACGCCAAGCCGCATAAAAGCACACGGTGAGGCGCTGTCGGACAATATACACATCGCAAGCCATGTATGAGTTTTTGGCTGCTCCCGTGGCGTCATCGAGCGAAAGTGTGGAGCACCGTACGCATCGGTGGTGGCTTCCCGAAACCTGCCTCACGATCGCTTGGTCGGCTTGGCGGCAATGCTGCATGTGTTGTGCCGTGGTGATCAAAGGGACTTTTGTTCAACACCATGTGCTGGATGAGCATCGGCAAGCTGCGTGGCGTGTAAGGCCCGCGACATAAGGCGTCATTTCGCATTCGAGAGCTTGACCACGACAAGCCAGCTGAGGTCGAAATCACACTATCGCTGCTGAGAACCGCGTGCTGAGCGTTGATCATCGTCAGGATCTCGTCGAAAATAGCGTGGTGGCAGTGCAAGAGATAAGCTTTCGACGTCATAGAGTTGGGTGGTGTCGACATCGCTTTGTTCCAACCACGACGGCACCCCGCACGGCTGTTGCGAGCGAGCGAACGAGCGATTGATTACTGTCTCAGAACGTTTTCTGGATGTGGTCAGTCGAAAGAGTTGATACCGGTATCGACTGGAACCGATAAGGGTCTTCATTACCGATAGCGAAAGGGTGCTGCTAAGTTAGCTGCTCGTTGCTCCCGAGTCAAGTCGCCTTTTTTGCGGGGTAACTAGGGAGGCAAGGCGCGCACTTTGCAGCCGTCGCTATCGTGCTTTTCGCGACCTCGACGGAAAACCCTTTCGAGCAGCAGCGGCAAGCGACTTCCGAATCTGCCAATCTCGACTCCGCCTCCGCATGCCTGCGTCGACTGCTGCCGTTGATGGCCTATCTTTGTGCCGGCCGCTGAGAACTGCAACCCCGCAAAGAGGGCCCTTTGTCTCAGGGAATATCATGACCGCACTGGCCATGCGGGGTAGGCTTTCTGCATGCTCCCTTTATCTTACGCTTTCCGCAGAGTCCTTGCTCCGGATGAGAGGCGCAGAGAGTGTGTTCTACGAAGCGCTGCTGACGACGGCACGCAATGCCGTGACGGAAGCTAGATTCCGGCAGCTTTGCCTTTGACTTTGCGTGCAAAACGGCAGCGATGGTCCATCGAGTCGCCATCGTATCGAATAAAGAAAATGCTTGGCTTGGGCCACGGCTCGGCGCCAAGCGCCTTTAACATCCGTGATACGTGCCGACGACAAGCCAGGGGGGTCCGAAGCAAAAGAAAAGTGCTTATCGCAGTCCACCGGATTGGCTCGTTGCTTTGAGACGATTAGGCACGAGCCAGATGCTGTCTTAGAATTCGTGCAGGTCAGATTTTGCAATGCTTGCAATCATGGGCACATCCTTTCCGTATCTTTGGCCGGTTCGAGAAAAAAGAGGTCATTGGTCGAATGTGCGACTGCGCTGGGGGGAGAGCTAGAGACGAGGCCAAATGCTAGACAAAGAATCAAGACAATGGAAGACAAAGGGTCTCGTATCTTCGTGGAGAGGGCAGCCGGGCCTCGAGTCTATCTTTGAGCGAAAGACGTTGAGCTGTCATTCGACAAGTATTCGCCGCACGGCGAGCTCGTCCATATGGCAGACCGTTCCATTGTCGAGTTAGCTCTTCACCTCACGGCGCTTGTCAAGGGCTCGTGCGCCCCAATGACCGTTTTCAAGCATGCATGATCGTCGCCGAGGCCCAAGCTGCGGCGACTTGGAGTGCCAAAGAAGGCCGCGCTGGAATCTCGAAGTTTCCGGCAGCCAAAGGCCGAAGCGGCCTTCGAAACGGCCAGGGAGAGGGAAAAGCAAGGCTGGCAAGGCCCTTTGAGCATTGTTCGCAAGAGCTCCTCGGCTAGCCACGCTGGCGAGTTTCGAGTTTTTTTTTAGGACTCGAGGTGCATGGGAAAGTTCGCCTAGAGAGAATGGGCGTCGCGGGGTGCGGGCCACAGCGTCTTGGAGGACCGAGAGCGGGGTTTGAGTGGCGGGCCCACAATGACAGAATGAGCGTAAGGAAGTGGGTTACGACCTTTCTTCGAACATAGCGTCACGGCCCGGTGGGCGTCTGACGCAACAAAGGGCTGTTATTGTGCTGTGCAAGAGGAATTGGCGAGATGCAAGTCTGTTGCGTGGGAGCGCTTCGCCGTGCAGCAGGATGGGAGAGGTACGATGCATGGTCGATCAACAGCGCTGAGGCCATCTTCTAGAGGAGGCGACTCGCAATGGTTTGCAGCGAGCATCGCTAGCTCGTGCAATTCGACGCCGTTGACCTGCTCTTGACGACACGTTACATGAGAAATGATGAGGTGTTGTTCTGCTTTGCCACCAACGCGGGATGCTCCAGGAAGATCTGTTTCGCAGCGAGGGCTGGGCGTTGAGTTACAAGACTCGAGACTCGCTTGGCTCTGCTAGCGAGCTGAGATTGGAAGGTGACGACGACGCCCGCCTGGGTGGCCGAAGCCGACCTCGGCTGGTGCTACTGGTCTTGCTGCGGCTCCCTCGCATGCTCTGTCTGCCCTTGCCTCTGCCCTTTCCCTTTGACATGCTGGTGGCGAAAGAAAAAAAAAAAAAAAAAGTCGGAACAATACCGACTCGGCACTTTCTTGGCTGCATCGCCTCTGCATCGGAACTCTAGCAGCAGCGCGTTCCAAACTCAGTCTCAGGCTTGCAGTTGAGAATTTTGAGTCCCCCTTTGATTGCTCTTGCTCGTCCCTTGCTCTTTGAGCTAACGAGTGAAGAGCTAGATATTGATGACGCTTGGATCAACGCGTGGGTTTGCAGCTTACGCCTCGCCAAGACGCCTGACCGCTTTTCATCCAATCGGTTGTCATGGGATTGCGACAGACACGCGGGACAGAAGAAATTGACGGAAGTGCCATCGATAACTTAGCTGACTTTTTTTTTCTTGAATCACTCAGCTCTGCATTTTCCTCCGCTCTGAAAGCGAAAATGTGGGAAATCAAATCAATCAGCAAATGAGAGGTCGGAGTCTGCAATCTGTGGTCGCTCTCCTTTGTCTTGTCACATCCAGCCACTCTTTCGATAATCAAAGGCAGCCAGAAAGTGACATAACAATGGTGTGCCGTACTGTAAAACACATATCGCAAGCGGTGTCAAGCCACGTTTGATCCGATGCGGTCGGTCGCTTGTCGCAATCCTGGGGTACAGCTCATTGAGGCAAGGCTTCCGAGACAAGGATGGTGGGATTGGACGTGGCTTGGGCTGTTCGCCCCACCTTGCTTTTGCCTTTCGTTTCGTTTCGTTGTCGTTGAGCCTCAACGTTGTGGTTCGATTTTGCACATCATACACGGCGCACTGCAGTTTGTCGAGGCGCTTCCATGGCAGCGGGTCTGCAGCGAGCTGCACGGTGGAGATGCAAACGCAAACACACACAAGCAGCATTTTATTTTATTATTATTTTTTTTATAGATTTGTCTTTGCCCCGCACTCAACCTTGACGAGGCTGGTGGGAGGCCAGAGCTCGTTGGTGGGTTTGTGTTGCGTGCCTCATCGACCTCGAAATCCACCCTCGCTCGCCCTTTGTGCCTTTTTTTCTGGGTGTCCGAGCTGCTGCTGCTGCTGCCGCTGCAGTGCAACAGCCCTTAGACCCCGCTCTCTTTCTCTTTCTCCGTCACACATCACACAACACACGCACAACCACACGGAACGCACAATTTCTCGGCTAGTTACAAACGAACTTCGGCAACAGCGAGTTCTGGCTTGTCGTTGCGAACTTTTGGCTCCCCCCTTCGCTCACCTCTGCCGTAGTGCCCAAGTGGTCCCACCCGCCACCCGTGTCGGGCTTGGAAAGTTTTCTGGACCGTTTGAAGCAGCTGCTGGTTGGTGGTGGTAGCTGCAGCAAGCATGGCCATGCATGCCACTGTCCACAAACCATGCACTGCAGCCGTCTCTCCAACTTGCAGCCTGGAGCCCCTCTTGGGTGTGCGTGTCTTCTTGCCAGAAAAAAAAAAAAAAAAAAAAAAAAAAAAAGAGTGCTTTGCGGCTGTCATTCCTGTCTTTCTTGCGCTCGCTCTCTTTGAGCTCTGTCCATGCTCGAGAAGTTGAGAACAATATATAGAATCTTTGCTGCCTCGCCATCATCCCTTCTCGCCGCCCAAAACCACGCCTTCTCTCGTGTCTCTCAGAGCTTGTCGTGACGTCCAGCTCACATCTCTACCACCGCTACTCCTTACCATCACCATAGCGCTGCAGCCTTCGCCTTCCAGCCTTTGCTCTCTACGCCATCCTCTTGACTCATCACCACCAGCTTTCAGTATTCAGGCATGGTTTCGCACACGTATTCTGCGCCTGCTCCATCCTACAATGACCCCATCTTTGTTCGCACCCACTTTCTCGGACGTGTCGCCTCGGATGGCTCGGGTCTCGACTATCAGCACGAGCTTCTGAAGCGTCGCAGCAGCCGACACAGCGATTTTAACCGATGGACGGCCAACTGGCTCACGCCGGTCACCTGCACCATGGACTATGACAGCGATGAGACGAGCGACACCGACGACGACGCTTTCGACCATCATGCTCAGTCTGCCAACATCCGCTCCAAGTCTGCACAGCACCTCCGCGCCAGATCTTCGACACTTCCAGTCGTGGCCTCGTCATCGTCGGTGGGTCCGGTCGAGCTGGCTCGAGCTCGTTCCTTGACCGCACCTCCCACCTCTTCGTCATCCTTCGAATCGCGTGACCTGCGCAAGAACAGGTCTACCGTCGGATCATCGTCGCGCCTCATGCCTGCACGCCCTCTCAGCATCAACACTGCACAGCCTCTTCGCATGCCTTCGCCCAACGTCTTGGAGATGACCGACGAGGCCTCGCTGTCGAACACGGTACCTTCGCCCATGGCAGCTGTGGGTCCTTCGCCCAAGACTTGGAGTGCGCCCGTCGTGCGCATCGAGTCGTCCGAGTCGGATGGCTCCTGCCACGGAGACGCGGGAGACCAGGATCCCGAAGCTCAGCTGGCTGCAGGCATCGTCCGACTTCGCGAGCAGCGACGAAGCGGTTCCAACAAGACACAACGTCGACCAGCTTCCAAGCGTCGACCCTCCATTCACTCGCCCAAACCTGTCTACGCTGCTCCAGCTGTGGCATTTGACGATGTCGATTCGGACGATGCCGAATCTCGGGCCATCCGAAACTACGGCGGCAACTTTGTGCTGCGCTTGGCAGAGATGGTGCTCGACTTCGGATCTTCCGCACTTGAAAAGTTCATCGTCACAACCAGCGATGACACACTCGAAGGTGACAACAATGTGGCGCCAATTCCTCGCTCTCCCCTCGAGCCACGTCGACGCTCATCGACCACGCCCAAGCAGCTCTCTGCCGAAGCGGGCGAGCTGCTCCGTCGTCGTCGAGAGCGCACGGGCTCTCTGCTCTCCAACGACTCGACATCCGACAGTGATGCCGCCTCCAAGGCAGCCTTGACTCGATCGTGGTCGGTGCCCAAGCTGCTCACCCTGCCCCTCTTCAACCCCAATGCTTCCCTTCGAGCTTTGTCCTCGACCACCGCCTCTACACCTTCCACTCCCACATCTGCACCACCTCATCTGCATCCCAACTTTGGCTTCACTTCCATCTCTGCCAAGCCTACCACTGCAAAGGACGAGTACGAAGAGCTCAACTCGTTCGATGACGTCGCCGCTTGCTTTGGCCGACAAAGCGCCTCGCTCCTCTCCCACTCTACCACGGTCGTCGACGAAGCTGACGCGCGCGCCGTGTCTCCGCTCTGGAGGCAATGAAGATTAACGCAACTTTACGACCTCGACGACTCTTCCTCCGCTCTTCAAGAGAGGAGTTGCGCCTAACGCCTCCACACCACTCAGCATTCCAAAACAGAACGATCGTATCACAGCATGGCTATCTCTTTTTTTTTTGTATTTGTAACTCTCTGGGCATCATTTCATGGACTTGATCAGTTTGCATCATATGGTATCCGTTTGTGGCGTGTGTGGTAGTGTCGTCGACAGACATCCTGAGACTCGGAGACCAACAGAGAGAGAGCATTTCATCTCGCCGAGGACGCGTTTTTGGACGTTGATGGCTGCAGGGTTGGGGAGCAGCCACGACTCCACATCTGTACAAATTTAGCCGATCTGCGCGCGCGACCCTTTCGTCTGAGTTTATCGGTTCGCAATCTTGCTTCTCGCTCAACCACCGTCACTTTTCCGATCTGATACAAACAGCAGCGGCAGCAACATCCTCATATTCTACGGTCTCCTCCATCCAAGCACCGCAGCCAGAGAAGCATAGCACCCAACGAACAGTCGGCACCATGGGCGCAACCAGTTCAAAGGGGCCCAAGATCACACCGCACGACCGCGCTGTTTTGGAGTAAGTCTGCCTTTGTACATCCTCAAGGCACACATTCGTCGAGATGCTGACGGTTCCGCCTCGCCTCCATACCACAGCTTGAAGCTCCAACGAGATCGCATCAAGCAGTATCAGAAGAAGGTGAGCTTCTCCGATCTGTGCAGATTCCGACCTAAGCGCCTGGCTCTTTGCTGACCATGACATCGCACTCCTTGTGAACTACGCACACACAGATCCAGGTCATTCTCGACCGCGAGCACGAGATCGCCCGACAATGCCTCGTAAAGGGGGACAAGACAAAGGCTCTCACGGCCTTGAGACGTCGAAAATACCAGGAGAGCTTGATACACAAGACCGATTCTCAGCTCGAGACACTCGAGGGCCTCGTAAGTTCGTCGTGCATCGCTTTGCTTCAAGCATGCCGTGCGCTCTTTGCTGACGATTGCCTTGCCGCACGTAACTGCACTAGGTATCCTCGATCGAGTTCTCGCAAATCCAACAAAGTGTCATGCTCGGCCTTCAACAGGGTAACGCCGTGCTCAAGGAGATTCACAAAGAGATGAACCCGGAGTCCGTCGAGAGGCTGCTCGAGGAGACCGCCGAGGCACAAGCATACCAACGCGTACGTACACAATTGCGCACACCCTATCCTTGCCAAAAGCTTACCATCTATTGCTTTCCTGATGCCACTCCACCTTTCGCAGGAGATCGACGAGATGCTGGCAACACAGATGACCGCCGAGGAAGAAGACGCGGTGCAATCCGAACTCGAAGCCCTCGAACGCGAAGCGGGCATCCCAGTCGACGAGCCCCAGCAGACCGTCTCCTTGCCATCGGCACCACAGACCGAACCCGTCGCACCAGTGCAGGAGGCCCAGCCGCAACCACAACCGCAAAAAGCACAACCCGCCACCGAGGAGAGGCAAGCTGTACTCGCCTAGGTCAATCGCAATCACACACGCGCTGAAATGAACCGAGGTGGAATGAAAGGCTGTGATTGCATTGCTAGTGCTCACCGAGGCATTCGCGATGTGAGCGAAGCAGCTCGTTCGATGAGACGAGACAGAGACAGGCCGCCCTCTGCGCCTGCCAACGAGCCCATCTCGCGCACCAGGCGTGTAGCCGTGACCAAGGCTCTGGCGCACGTAGTAACGGCCATCCTGTCGCGAGGTCCATTTTCCAGACGGTCCAGCAGAGAGCTGAAGAGAACCATCCATGTCTTGTGACTCGGTGCGTGCAAGGTCGGCGGGTACACTTCCGTGCCTTTGACAACCACCGATGCAAACGGTCCCAATCGACGTGATGTTTCCAGGACATGTGTTCGAAGCAGCATGTCGTCGACAAAGTCCATGGCTCGGACGAAAGCGGCTTGGTCCGTGTGTGGGCCACACAGGCCTTCGATGAGGTAGCGGAACGTGGCGGATGATGGTGGCAGACCGCGGCCCTTCATTTGCTCGAGCAGGAACAGAGCCAGCGAGACTTGAGGTGACTCTTGCGACCACCGCTGGGCGGTCTGATGCGACTCCCCAAGGCGATGCATGGGTTTGGGAAGACTGCAGAACTGGCGCGGGATCGCCTTTGTAGCAAAGGCATGCGCGACCGCGTCCGGGTTCTGCAGGCATCCTCCGATGAGAGCGCCGTACGTGATCTCGGAAGGCGCCACTTTGGCCTTGACCAGTCTCTCGAGCAGCTCCAAGGCTGCTTCGATCCTCACCTCGTTCGAGGAAAGCTGCCGCGTCTTTCGGTCGGCCGCGTCGCCGAACAGACTCTGCGACGCCAGGTCGAGCTGCGCTGCTTCGGCTCCCACCAGACAGGCCTTGATCATGGCCGTGTATGTGACGACATTGGGCTGCACTCCCATGCCCTTCATGATGTCCAACGTCTTGGCGACAGCAGCGGTGGCCGAATCGCCGCCCTTGCGCAGAAGCGCGTCGAGGATCGTGGTAAATGTCACCACGTCCGGTGTGAGCTTGAGCCTGTCCGCTAGTCGCAGCGTCGAAGCTACAGAATCAAGATCGCCAACGCGGGAGTGCGCTCGGAGGAAGGTGTTGATGGTGCTGATGTTGGGCGCAGGACCTTTGGCAAGCATCTGGTCCAAGAGGCTCTGCGCGTGTGCGTGTGCTCCGTTGAGAAAGAGGCCGTGCAGGACCGCATTGAACGTCTCGGCTTGAACTTGAAGTTGGCCTCCGTGTCGATCGCTGTTGGACAGCATGTCAGAGAAGAGGACCATAGCCTCGTCGACCTTTCTGGCTCGAAAGTGGATGTCGATCATGGTGGTGTACATCTGCTCGTCTGGCAATTTGACGAGCGTGGATGACTCTTTGCTGGCTTGAGCTTGAGCCGCCGACCACGTCTGCACTGCCGCTGTGTGATTCTTGGCGCGTCCGTATCCGTCGAGCAGTGCATTCCAGATGCGCGGCGTCGGATAGATTCGTTTCTGTTGGAGTTGAGTCCAGACATCCATGGCAAGCTCGGTGCGCTCGGCGGCAATCAAGTTGGAGAGACAGACGGACCAGCAGCTCTCTGTCCATTGCGCTCTGAAAGTCGGCGGCGATGACGAAGACGAGTCATGGCCAAGCGGTTCGAGCGAAAGCCAAGCATCGGGCGGAGAAGAGGCACGCATGGCTGTTTGGAAGATGGAATATGCTTGGTCGATCTGACGCATCTGAAACAGAGAGCCTAGAAGCCTGGCGATGCGTTGAGGGCCGCCAGAGCCGGAAGAGAGACCGCGTGCGAGCTCGATGTTCCAGAGATTGGTTTGCATGGTATTCCAGTTTATGGGCTTATTCGCATTTGGTGCTTGAAAGCTCGAGACCGGAGTCGAGGTGAAGAGACGTTCAGCGCGAGACATGTTGAAGAAGAGGCGGAAGGGCGAGCCAAATTCCACCTTGTCGAAAAGCTCGATCGAGTGGGAGGCTTGGCTGGAGTGGGTACATGCAAATGCAACAAGGCAGACCATGTCGTGTATGTCGATGCGATCGCCATGTATTGATTCATCAAGGCGAACAAAGCTCTCGGTAGTGGCTTGAGCAGTCGATATTGATTCCGAGTCGTCGTGGGTGAAAGAGCTCGACTTTGGTCCGCTCTCGAGTCGTAGGCGGACAATGTCTTGCCAGATACTGACGACGTCTTGGGCTTGACCATTTGCGAGGAGGACTCGGAACCAGCCAGAGGTCAAGTCGACATCCCCGGTGAGAGCAGCAGCGCTGGCAAAGTCTCTGAAGCGACTCTGCCAATACTGAGCTTGATTTGCGTCTCGGATGCTGGAAGAGTACGAGGAGCAGAGCCGCAAAAGCTTGCGATGCTCGCTTTGACCGAGATTCTGGATGTCGTCACCGACTTGTGTCCACAATGAAGATATCGAGTTGATGTCCTGACCGTCTATGGCGCTTTGCAGAGCGATCAATTGCGAGTTCGTGGTGCCTGAAGATGTCGATGTATACTGCGCCTGGTGATGTGCGAGAGCGAGAACCCGCTTTGTCCGAGTCAAAGTAGTAGATGTGCTTGAGCTTGGAGAAGAGCGCTGTCCTGTATGAGGTCGATCTGAACGACCAGGATGCTTCCTGTTATTGGAAGCTTCTCTGTGGTTGCTGCGCTTCTTTGCTTTGGGAGTGTGGACAGAGAAGGAAGCTTCCGCGGTGGTGTAGGCTCGGTGAGCAGAAGGCCGTGGGCATTGTTGCTGCAGACTGGCCAGTAGAGCTCGACGAGAAGCGCCCACCGCCGTGACAGCGGTGACACGCAGCATGCTCGCCTTCTCTCGTGCTGCAGAGGGTGGTCTGGCCCTGACAGGTCGTACGGACAGATGGTAAAGAGGCTGGCAGCAACATACGTGTTCGACGTTTGAGAAGGAATGTCAAAACGTCAAAAAAGGAGTCTTCCTGGTCAGGGTGCACTCGAGTTCCGAGTTCCGAGACCGTTTTTGAGGATGATTTTGTTAGATTTTGGTCTCATGCTTCGACTCAGCACGGCTGAGCATTTTATCAGGGACGCAAAGCGAGCGACAGCACATCGGCACCTCGCCGTACAGAGAGTGTGTGCATTGGCGCCACAAAATCACAGTTTCGGCTGCACTGTTCCGACGTATCGTAACTCTCTCTCTCTTTCTCTCTCTTGACTCTCATCCACCATCTCGCACTTTCAACCAAAGATGGACAGCTCGCGTCGTTCCTTGGATCGCGATCAGCAGCCTTTGCTCCAGGGCGAGGCTACCGAGCTCGACAACCGCTTCGCCATCGACGAAGACCTGGCCGAAGAACAACGCGCCGTCGATCCATCTTCACCAAAGTATCCGCCTCTCCCACCTTCGTACGACGACACAATCCGTGTATCTACACGCTCCCAGTCGAGATGGAACCCTGCAGGCTGGTTCACCGTCTCCCGTACGACCAAGGAGCACATTCAGGCTTGCTTTCCTCGCACCAGCACCGGTGAACTTTTGACTTTTTCCACCGCCTTCTCTGGCTGCTACAAGGGCGCAATGCGTTGCTGGCCTTCTAATCGATTTGCACAGGCCAGCTTCTTCATCGTCGGCCTATGGATTCTTGTGCTCTTCACCGGCCCCTCGCTCACCCAGTCTGCCAGCGACAACATTGGCGCCGGCCTTCATCAGGACTGGGACTACTCTCATATCCCCGACACGAAACCCGCACCGCTCCATGAAGACGGCCACATCGTCCAGGAGGCAACATGGCAGTGGCACAACTGTGCTTCCATCAAGGGCACAAACCGCGTCCAGTGCACCGAATCCTCGAGCTTCCTTCTCAACCCGAACAAGGCCAAAGACAGCTTTGCTTCCACAGAGTCCATCTTTGTCGACATCGACCCGCTCCGAGATGACCGACCTCAGCCCGCTGGCAGCGCTCCTGGTACTGTCACCGTCGTGCACCAGACCGACCATGTCCCGGCTGAAGAGAAGGATCTTGTCAAGGTCGAGATCACCGCTCGCTACGACCAAGCCTACAAGAAACTCTTCGACACCAGTCTGGTAGCAAAGATGAAGCGTGGCCTCTACGACGAGGGCGTCGAAATTCTGACTTACGCAAAGGCCGTCTCCACCGACCAAAGTCCGCTCATCTACGACGTTAAGGTCATTATTCCGCCGCACGTCAACATCCCAACCCTCTCAGTAGATGCAGGCGCATCCAACATCGATCTCTTCCAATCCCCGTCTCCCTCCAAGACGGTGCCTGGTGCTCGAAGCCTCATCTCACGTGATGCTCCGTCCAGGCCCGACTTTTACTTCGGGAAGCTACACGCACGAACCCAAGTTGGCAAGCTGCGTTCTGCTTCCATCCGTGCCTTGGCCGACATTCACCTTACCACCACCAACGGAAAGCTGCACATTGGCGGATCCTTCGAGGCTCAATCGCTCGAGTTCAAGACGGTCAACGGCCATCTAGACATTGATCAAGATTCCAAGCTCGAGGCTGCCTACGACCTCACCCTCCAGACGCAGAATGGCCACATCCGCGTTGGACAGCACACCAGCTTGCGCGCCACCACTCTGCGATCTGAATCTCTTAACGGAGGCATCATCGCAGAGAGCGCTGTCTTCAACGTCAACCACACTCTCACTTTGAGATCTCAAACCGGCAGGATCGAAGCAGCAGTCAACGTCGAGAAGCCCGACCTCGTAAGACTGGATGCGCCTGGCCTCGAAAAGACCGAACTCGTCACAGTCGACTCGCAGTCCCAGACTGGCTCCATCCAGCTCGATTTTGTCGGACACGAACGTGACGTTGCGCTTCGCTGTCATGCTTCCAGCGAGGTCGCACCAGTTGCGGTCTCGTTGCATCCCGAGTTCCAAGGCAAGTGGGAGCTGCGAGGTGCCACCCACTCACGCTACCGTGGATCCGGCTCCAAGGACGGCGAGAAGAGCGATCGAGGTGTCCATCGCTTTGTTGTGGACGAAGACAGCTTTGGCTGGATCAACCGCCTCACCAAAGGACGCACCTGGTGGGAGTTGGACGACAAGCCCAGCGTGCTCCCCAAGAAGGCTGAAGCGACGGTCGTCACGCAGGTCGGCCTTGCTCTTCTCACTTTCAAGTAGTCTCTGCTTCTGCTTCTGCTTCTGCTCCTGCTTCTGGAATCGTCACCGCTCTCATTCGTCCCTTGCACCTTTTTATCTTGCCCCGCATCGTCGCCTCTTGTATTTCCGTAGTCTGATCGATCCAGTCCTTTCTGCCGACGTCGTTTCCTTTTGTTCCATTCATCGCACTCTCCCTTTGAAATTGCCACGGACTTTTCCAAACAAGATCGCCGACGCACAAGTGCCTGAAAAGAGTCTCGTTTTGTCTCTGTGTCTTGTCGGCTCAGCACAGCAACAGCGCAAGCGCCCTCATCGCAGCAAAAAACTGGGGGTGAGAACAAAACCATTGCATTGATGATTGTGAAGCTTGAATCCTGTTGTGTGCGTATGAACAATTCCGAGTCATTGTTGCATGAATCGGTGTGGCAATTGAGACTGAGCTGACCGGAAGCGCCATCAATCTACAAAAACTCTCAACGACGGAAGCCGAACTGGATGCTGAGGTCGAGGCAGAGCAGGTTGGAGCCGTCCTGGTTTTCGCCCGTGATGTGCACGTTGAACTTGCCGGGCGGAATCTCTCTGGGAAGGGCGACCGTGTGCTCGAGCTCGTACTCGCCGGTCGAGAGTGGGCATTGCAGGTCGGCGTTGTTCTCCCTGGCCTCCTCGCAAACGTCGAATCGGCGGGCCAGCAGTCGGATGTAGCCGAGCTTGACGATGACATCGGCAAATGTGCCGTCCTGTGAGTGGGAGCATTTCAAGAGATAAAAGAAGATGTAAGCAATATGTTAGTCGTTACTGAATGTGAACGCGGTCCGAGTTCGACGCTGGTGCGCGTATGGCTACTTACGCTGACTTCGTCCGAGATGGTTCCCTTCGCACGAACAGTGAGGTTCTGGCCGGGAACGGGCGGGTCTGGGCTGACGACGATGCTGTCTACGTTGACAATCTCGTCACCGGTTCCGCAGCTGGACCATTGCCAGCCTTGACCGGCAGGAGGGTCCAGGGTGAGCGACTTGGCCTTGTCGCTGTAGCTGGCAGGCTCGGGTGAAGAGAAAGCGATCTGGTTGGCGGCACTGTTGCAATCCTGACCGATGCAGCCCCATGCCATGGCCTGCGAGGCAAAGGAGAGCGATGCCAAAGTGACGGCGATGAATCTTGCGTGCATGATCATCGTTGACTAGGCACGATATCTAGGCGGCGTGGCTGGATGATGGTTGTAGCAAAGGCAGATATGATGGTGCAAATGATCAAAACTCAGCTGGGTAGCGACTCAAAACTGCCAAGTTTGGATGTTGCAAAACACCGATAGACTGCCTCAGAGACGACCGACGACGCATGTGGAGTTGACACTGAGTCGCTGCCTGCTGCTGCACAGTCGCATCAACTGAACCCTCAAATCGCTTTTTTGGATCGACGCCGTCTTTTTGCCCCTCTTTCGTCATTTTTTTTTTTTTTTTTTTCGAAAATTCAATTCGGCAGCTGAGGGTCTAACAAATTTCGAAAAATCCAAAAGCCTGCAAGCCGGTCTTTCAGGGTCCTTTCTCACCTCAAATTTTTTGGTCTTTGAAATTTCTTTATGACTTTCTTCTCGTCAATCGTTTCCACCTCCATCTGCTTGTATACCCTTCTCTCGACAGATCTCCGAACACCTCCGCAGGCATCATTCCTTCATACGCTCTCGTTCACAATGAGGCTCGATGCGACCGATCTGCGCTACATCTCCAGTCAGGAGTTCCGCGTCCTGACTGCGGTGGAGATGGGCTCCAAGAACCACGAAGTCGTCCCCTCTTCGCTCGCCGCCCAGATCTGCGGTCTCCATCACTCGGGCATCAACAAGCTACTCGGATCGCTTGCGAAGCGCAATCTCATCGCACGTGTCCAAAACACCAAGTACGACGGCTACCGACTCACCTACGGAGGTTACGACTATCTTGCGCTCCGTGCATTCTCCAAGCGTGACAGCGTAGCTGCCGTTGGAAGGCGTATCGGTGTTGGAAAGGAGAGCGACATCATGATCGTTTCCTCGCCTGACCAGGAGCAGCGCGTTCTCAAGATTCACCGTCTCGGTCGAATTAGCTTCAGAGCCATCAAGGAGAAGCGTGACTACATGGGCAAGCGTAAAAGCGCGAGCTGGATGTACATGAGTCGCTTGGCTGCAGCAAAGGAGTACGCCTTCATGAAGATCCTCTACGAGCACGGCTTTCCCGTTCCTCAGCCCATCGACCAAGCCCGTCATTGCATCGTCATGTCCTACATTGACGCTTTCCCGCTCCGTCAAATCGCAGTCCTCCCACCAGATCAGATCCCGCTTCTTTACTCGGCGCTCATGAAGCTCATCGTCCGTCTCGCACGAGCAGGTCTCATCCACGGCGACTTCAACGAGTTCAACTTGCTCATCCGCGAAGTCACGGACAACACCGACGACGACTACGAATCCGATTCCGGCAGACCAGCTCCAGCAAAGGAGCCACAACCACACAGTGCCAGCCGACGTGACCAGCTCGTCGCACCGTCACAACAAACAGACACGGGTCTCGAAGCAGATCTAGCGGAAGGACAGCAGATCGAGCGTGGCAAGGGCTTCGAGAGGGTGATTGCGCCAACATCATCCTTGCAAGCAGCAGAATCTATAGAAGAAGATGAAGAAGAGAAATCTGCTTCCGAAGACGAAGAGGACGGCGAGGATGATGATGACGCTGCGTCCGAAGGCCAAGTCCACCTTGGCGACAATGTCACCATCGAGCCCATCTTGATCGACTTTCCGCAAATGGTTAGCATCAACCACGAAAACGCAGAATAGTAAGTAGCCATCTTCGATCCTCTTGTATCCGCATCTTGCGACCAGGGGCTGACCCTTCTTTCCTCCTTTGCCAACTATAGCTACTTCGAACGCGACGTCGAGTGCGTCCGCAGATTCTTCCGCAAACGCTTCAGGTACCACTCGGACGAATTCCCTCGCTTCCAAGACGTCGTTCCTGAATACGCACGAAAGCAAACCAAGCTGCCAAAGACGACGACCGATGCAGAGGCTGCCAACGAGACTGACGCGACAACAGCGGAGGCGGACGACGTCCGCCTCGACCTTCTCGCCAAGGCTAGTGGATTTGGCGGCTCAAAACAGGATCGCGAGCTTGAACAGGCAAGTCCGCTGCATCGCCTTGCTGACTTGGCAAACATCTTTTCGAAGGGCACTAAGCTGACAAAGTTTCCATGCTTGTCCAAACAACAGTACATGTCATCTCTGCGCCTCAGCACCACCGCGGGCATGATCGAGGTCGCTGACTCGGGCGACGAGGACGATGACTCCGTTGACGATGGCGAAGACAGTGAGGGTGACGATGACGAGGACGACGATCAAAGTGAGGATGAGGGCGGTTCCAACGACGAAGAAGGCGAGGACGATGGCCTTAGCAGGAAAGAGCGAAAGGCTCTCAAGGCAGCTGAAGCTGCTGCCAACAACGGCGTCAAGCCGTCTCGTGGAGCTGCTCGCAAGGCTCTGCTCGACGGTGATGACTCCAAGATCGCTCAACTCGTCGCCTCCGACCGCGCCAAAGCTGCCCGACGAGCCGAGAAGCATCACGGTCGCAAAGCACATGCTGGCAAAGGCGGCAGAGCTCATGCTGGCGGCAAAGCAAAGACGGGCAAGGCTCGTATGATCAGCGACTCGATGAACTTCTGATCGTCGGTCATGGCATGTAAGATTAAGTTGTCACATCAATCGCAGTCATTCCAGCTTCACAGTTTATTAGTTGAACTTGAGATTGGCGCCGATGCAGTTCTTCGAACATCGTGGGTCCTGAGCTGCTCGATTTCCTGTGATGGCTCCTGTGTCAGGCACGCGGACCGGTCAAGAATCATATCGTGAAAAAAGGAAAAAGTCGTCCCAGGAATAATCCTTTGTGAGCCTGGTTGGCGACAGTTTGGTAGCTTGGACTTATGCAACTTTGCCGAAGGTGGAACTATGTGGCTGAAGGTGCTGTATTGGGATAATAGGTGCCTATAACCAAGTTGATGGTAGAGGAAATCAGGTGTAGATTCGATATATTTGTCATCCATCGATACAGTACATGGTCACCTTATATATGCGACAGGTGAGCTTTTTAACTAGTGTGTTCCCAGCCTTTCCTCCCATGTACCTCTTCTCCGTGTTGCCTTCCCATTGTCAGTACAGACAACTTGTGTTTGGTGCAGACAAAGTGTCCTCGGTGCAGCTTGCCCCAACCATTCCATGATCTCCTCCTTCCTGACTCGAGTTCCTGGTCCCTCATTGGCTGCTGAGGATGGGCACACCCAATTGGTCAATGAGCTCAACCAATGGTAAGGTTGATTGTGCCAGGTCGGTGTGTATCTCTGGTCACATTCAGGTAAATTCGTGCAGTCAACTGGCAGTTGTGCAGGTCTGCGTAGCCAATGAGTTATCGGTGCCTATAAGTGCCTTTCTGTTGGGAGACTTGGCCATTTGTTGTTGGGTCTGTCCGGACCTCTTTGAGCGAGCTCAGTCACCTCATTGGCTCAAGTGGTGGGCCAATGACAAGTGAGCAGTGGATATCGGAAGTGAGTGGTGTGTGTTGGTTATTACTGCATTGTATGTGTTCTGTGTGCTGTGTCTGCATTGTCTGTTTGGAAAATACATTGTCTGCACTGACAATGCCAAGTGCATGGTGAGACAGGTTCCTGCTGAAATGGTGAAGTAAAATCGCTTCGGATTTTCCAACACATCGTTGGTGTGCGTACCTGATCCGATTGATGGATCGGTTAGCGAGCCCACGAAGTCTTGGGCGACCATGTATTCAACACTCTGGCCACATTCACACACGCTAATCCAGTGAATCTAATATAGGAGCCACCCCGCAGCCACCCCAGGTGGCTCCTAGGGTGGCTCTGGGGACGACTTTTTACTTTTTTCACAATATGAATCGAGATCTGACGCCAACCGCAGGCACACAAGGCTAATATTTGGGGTGTCCAGTTCAAGGCAGGTCTGATGCAATAACGTAGGTGGCCCATTAAAGAATTAAGCCCATTAAAGGATCAGATTCACGGCCGAGAATTTTTTGGTGTGATGCGTATTTTTAGCATGTCAGCACAATATCTACACAGGTGAAACTTATCCTCTTGACCACCATCATCTCAGCCATCCTCTCTTGAAGCAACTCCTGCATCCACTGCAACACAATCAAATCATGCCCAAACAGCTCACAAAGGCACAGAGGGCTGAATTATGCACCAAAAGGGCTTAGGAAGAGGTCAAAATTGCCCAGGCAATTCATCATCTGTGCTCAGGAGCTCTCTCATCCATCTGGAAGGCTTCGGAGCACCACAACATACCTTATTCAACCCTCTGGAAGCACCAGAAGGGCATCAAAACACACCAGGAAGCACACAAACACTGTCAGCTACTCTCGGAATCACAGGAACAATCATTATTGCATCACATCAAAGCTATGGCAGCGCAGGGCTTTCCAATCACATTCAAAGAGCTCATCAACCATGCAGCAGCATTCCACAAAGAGAACCAAGGCAATCCAACTTCTATGATTTCCAGGAAGTGGGCCTGAGGATTCCTTCACTGCCACCCATCACTTTTGCCCTGTTTTAGCAGGGTTTTAGACCATTCAAGAGCGAGGGTATCAAACAGGGCTACAATCA
>JALCCG010000263.1:0-29547 GCA_023212695.1 Sporisorium sorghi | reverse complement strand
GTCACCCCCCCGATTGCCCCCGGCGAAAAGAGGAGGGGGGCGGGCCGTTTTTTTTTTTTTTTTTTTTTTTGTTTTTTTTTTTTTTTTTTTTTTTTTTTTTTTTTTTTTTTGTTTTCCCTTATTCGCTTCCGCCTGATATTCAAGACAGGACCTCGAGATTGACATCAGCGACACGCTTCACTGCAGCACTCAATGCCTCCTCTTGGACCATCATAGGCATCAGTGCGACTGACGCGGACGCAGAAAGCTGTCCAGTCATTGTCTGGGGCGAAGAGAGAGAGAGAGAGAGGAAGCGTCGGTGAATTTCTGCCTTTCTTGTTCACCAGATCGGAAGAAGGGAAAGGTGGAGGCCGCTCGGCTGACACACCAACGATGCTGCAGCTCGACTGTCACTTTGCGCCTTGCACTGCACGTCAGCGCTCTCTCACTCATCACGCATTCGCTCTTCAATCCTCCTCTCCTGTTGCAGAGCCGTGCTGTTGTGTGGCCCGAAATTCGCTTGAATCTTTCCGAAATCTTTGAGAAGGATCTTCGGAAGAACGCTCGTAGCGCGACTCTGATGGTGTGCGATGCGTTCATCACGGCGTGTGAGTGTGCACGCGAGGACGAGGAGCGAAGGAGATGGGGCCAGGGTCCAAAATGTGTCAGAAACAAAGCTGGAGGTGAGGGGTTGCGTCACTTGGAGGCAGAGCTACGTCTTCTTCTCTGTCTGACGTTGCAGTCGATGTGAATTCTGCCGTTGACGGCTGGCCGTAGCCTAGCTCCACCTATATAAGTCCATGACCATCTCGTCCGCTCTTCCTCCCAACACCACCACCACAAACACTGAAGAGGACACGCACCTGTTCTCTCTCTCACACTTTCTTCCAACCCAACCCCAACCCTTCGCAACCCACACATCTCAACCATGGCAGGAGGCGGCGCAGTCAACCGCGGCCCCCACACAGGGTCTGGCACCGAAGCGGCCTCGTCCGACCTCAACGGGCCGCAGCGCGCCTCTCTTCTCTCGAACTACGACTTTGCCGAGCTCGCCCGGCTCCAGATCCCCCCTGCGTCTGGGATCGCCGAGTATGCGATCTTCGACCGCGACGACGCGCTGGCGGTGCACGGCTCGCAGCCGTCGTTCACGAAATCGTTCGACCCAGAGCAGGTGCGCGCCCTGGTCGACGTGTTCACCCAGGCCACCGCACCCAGCGTCACCGCGTCGGAGCTCAAGGAAAGCAGCAGGGAGATCGAGATCGCCGGCAAAAAGTTGAGCATCTCGGGCCCAAGGGGCGGTCAGTACCCCCTCGAAGTCGCCACCCTCCACGAACAAGGCAAGGACGATGGTGGTGAGGTCTACTTTGTAGCGCCGACGGCCACGCTGCTGCTCGTGTTCAAGACCGCACCAGGTGCGGATGTGCAGCACCAGAGCAGCGAAAAGCAGGGCGTATGGACCGCTATCCGCTCCTTCGCCTTCGCGCTCTCCGAAAAGGGCCTCTAGGTCACATCGCCTTTCAAGCAGAATATGAACACAATGACACTCGTTTCAACTTACTCGACGTTGGTGCATGGCGCTTGGTGACTGGTTGCAATTGCTTTCGGAACGACGGTGACAGATGATTGAGTATTTGTACAGCTGATGAAGGACGGATGAACAAGAGAAACTGAGCACAAAGATGATAATGAGAAATCAAGCAACGATCGCCCTATCAAGACCCTGCCAGATGCGCACTTGGCCCGCCGCACCTGCACCGGGCCTAGCCAGGACCGACAGACCCACATCTTCCGCATCTGGGTAGACTCGCGTCGAGAGCGCAACGAGATCGTCGACAAAGATCTCAAGCACCGAGTTGTCCATGAACAGCCTCAGCTTGTGCGTGCCGCTCGCGGTGGCAGAGAGAGGCGCACGCAGGGTGCTGGTGTTGACTTTGATCTCCTTGCCGATGACCGAGTGCTTGCCTGCCGACAGCGAGCGGTCGACGACGAGGTGTCCCGATGCAGAGAGATACACCAGCGTGCGCGTGGCCATGTCGTCGCTGTGAGCCACCACCAGACCGGGCTGAGTCGCGCTGAGCTCCATCTCGACCTCGTACGAACGGCTCGCCACCGCCGTCACCGGCACAGCAGCGAGCTCCACCACCTCACCCTCCGCCGCTTCTGCCAGCTCCGCCGCTGCAGCCGCCGGCATTGTGTCATCTACCCTGAAACAGATCTGTTCAGCTCCCTGACGAAGCAGCAACACCTCTTCAGCAGGCCGGATGCCGAGCTCAGACGACGTCGGGTGGTGGAACAACTCGCGAGGAAGCGAGATGAGCCCTGCCCAGCCCTGAGTGTTGTAGTAGTCTTCCGGCAGATCGTCCTCTGTGATCCATCCCCACATGAGCCGGCGATCGTGCTTGTCGTCATGGAAACTGCTCGCGGCGTAGAGACAGCCGTGGTCGAGCAGCCCCACGTGTGCAGGCTGCAGGCGGATCTCTCCGTCGTCGATCTGCGTCGCTTCGAGGTCGAGCTTCATGTAGACAGGGGCTCGTGCGGGACCGGGCGCAATGCAGCCCTCGACGTTGATCAGCAGGTACTCGGACGAGCAGGTGGAGCCAGATGCCTTGTCTGCGATGGTGGAAAAGTTGGCCACCTCCCAGTTCTGGCCGAGATCGACGCCGTAGGGTTGAGCCTTGCAGTTGCGGCCGACGTCGGCAAGCGTGCCAACGTAGCTCCACTGGCTCAGGTCGGTAGGGTCGATCGAGTATGCAAATGTGGTTGGAGTCTTGTCTTTGATGCCGCCGGCGATGAGCGCGTAGAGGCCCGGAGTGGGGTCAGTGCGGCCGAGCAGCGTATCGAGAAGCGGCCACTGGGCGATGTAAGGGTCACGCCACGAGATGACATCGAGATGCTTGGGCGGGCCATCGACCACAACGCCCTGCGGGATCCACGTCTGTCCACCGTCCGCCGAGGTCGACAAGACGACCTTTTCACACCCATAATTGTAGGGCAACGTGTGGTGGATGGGCAGCTTCGAGACGGCAGTGTAGAGGGCGGTCATGTCTGGACTCTGCACGGCTTCGTGTGGTGTGCCGAGCGGAGAGCGCTGGAGAACGCAGCCGGTAAAGACGCCTTCCGAGTCGTGGTTGGCGCCGGGCGAGATGACAGGCTGAGGGTGGGATGTCCAGTGGACCAGATCGCGGCTGTAGGCATGACCCCAGCAGATGTTGCCCCATGTCGAAGCGGTGGGGTTCCATTGGTACCAGAGATGGTAGAGCCCCGTGCGTGGATCGTAGGAAGGGCCGCAGGGATCGTTCATCCAGCCATGGGGGCCGAGAAAGTGTGAAGTGGGCCTCCACTGAGTGAAGAGGAGGGCGCTGCTTTGCTGCGGCTGAGACGAGCTCGAGCCGTTCGGGGTGACGATAGATTTGAGCATGTCGGACTCTCGCAGCTCTTCGAGTGGAGAAGAGATGCCGGAAGAAGCTGGTGTGGACGAAGGCAAGGCAGTGGGAGAGGCGGATGTAGTGGGCGAGGAAGGGTTGGAGGCTGCAGAATCGAGGGAAGGATGGCTCGAGGTGGAGTGTGATCGCGACTGCGGCAGAGACAGGTGTGCGGAGCGCAGGCCTTCGTAGAGGAGAGATTGGGGCGTGGAGAGCTTTTGCGCCGGGTCATGGAGCGAAGCAAGCGAGTCTTGGGTGGGGACGGGCGACATGTTGGAAAGAAGCGTGCAGCTTGCAGGAAAAAAGTCAGAGCTTTTTTCAAGTTGGCCACGGCGAAATTTGCCGTTCCTCCGCACCGAACCAGCAGCGAGACCGAGCTCCGCTGGTTGAGCATCCTTTGGCTCGGCCCGCTCCTCGCTGAAATTTAGAGTCAAGCTGCAGAGAGAGAGAGAGAGAGAGACGGAAAAATTGCGCAGAAAAAAAAAAAAGAAAAAAAAAAGAAAAAAAAAAGAAAAGGAGCGTCGTCGGAGCGATCCCGGCGAGGTTGCTGCCATCTCTCGCTGTGAAATGGCCTGCGCACGCAAGCAGGATTGTGATAAAGAGCCAGTTGCGCCCCCCCCCCCTTCTTTCTCTATCTCTTCATTAGTGACGGTTGCGAGAGCCTCGTGACTCGTGACAACAAACAGCATGATTTACTGTAAGCCCACTACACGGCGTCCAGAACGGTGTTCACAGAGAGAGAGACAGGGCCACACAGTGCAGAGCAGTGGCACCAGCCAGTGCGATCCTTCCCACACAACCATCCAACCAGGCGAGCATGCCGCATTGACGCAGCTGGATTGATGCCGCACACTAGCCCCCACCGAGCTTGCACCGGCGTTCCACTGCACCTGCAGGTCCACGCCACATGCCACGACAGCCAGAGGTGGTAAAGGTCACTGCTGGATTTCGCCGGCCAGCTTGATCTCCCCGTGTCGATCAGAGGCTCGATGGATCTCGTGCACCGATGCAAAGGGCAGCTGACCTTCTTCCAGGGATCTTTCCCGCGTTTGCAGAACTAGGCTTTTTTTTTTCCAGCTCCAGGTCGATTTTTTTTTTTTTTTTTTTTTTTTCATTTCAAGAGCAGCATCAAGGCATTCCCACCCACCCACTTACGGCCAACGAGCCGCTTAGATATGCCCAAGAGTCGAGACTTGGAGAAGAGCACCATGACGAGCAGTGGACTGCAATCGATACTACTGGCCCTCTGGTCAGTCAAAAGCTGGTCCGAGCCTGAGAACGGCGCCATCAGACAAGCCAGCCAACTGCGATTTTAGGGTTTTTGTTTGTGTGCGGGGACAAAAAGCGAAACGACGCGACCGAGCCAGTTCCGATCTTTTCATCCCCCCCTCCTGCGGGCGACGTCTCGGTGCTTGATCGGTGCAAACGACAACGTCCCTCACAAGCCTCCCATCTCCTTGGGTCGCGCTACCTTGGAACAGTCAGAGCTGATCTTGACGAGTGTCCCGAGGGATCGAAGAGTCCCCCCGGATTCACTCCAGACCAGCCTTCCGTTGCTGTCTCATGCTGCTCGTCAGCATTCTCGGTCGTTCTGTCATCCTCGGGGCATCCTTTTCCGCCTTGAATTGGCCGGGCAAAAGACCATTTGGCCCCTCAGTTGACCGGCGAAAGACCACGGAAGCGTCGCAAAGGGATCGTTCCAAATCGGGCTCAAGGTGAAGCCCTATCGGCAGATGTCGCCATGATCCAGATTAATCGGCGAGCTGGATGCTCCGATTCCGTGCGGACCCGACGCTCAACGCAATCGTCGTCCCTTCACCTCGAACCTGCCGCTCCTCACTCATCGACCGCCAGCTGACTTTGACAGCAACCTCATCAACCAAGGCATCAAAAAACAGCCCTAGGCAAACAGATGCGACGTCTCTTGGCACTGGAGACGACGACGTCGCCTCTGTTGGGCAAAGGGGATGCCGCCATTGGAAACCGAGCTGCCTGGCCTGGATCTCGCCGTTGATCCTCACAAGTCACGATCTTCTGGCCGCGTCGACTGATGCGCGGTGCGTGCAGTCAATTATTTTTAGCTCGCCGCTGTTTTTGCGATGCGGGACCAACGATGCGGGTCCATTCCGACGATCGGCATGCCTCCCGGCCAGTCGAGCCTAGGATACTGCACATTTGCTTTGCCTGTGATGGACGATAGCGAGGATGCTACTGCACACTGGCCCCAATGGATCCATCCGAATCGTTGCTGAAGTCTCTCTCTCTCTCTCTCTCTCTCGCTTCGGTGGATCGGCTCAGCCTCCGCGCTCTAGACCTGCGAAAGTCATGCAAAGCGGCGGTTCAGAGTTGCAGCAGCGGTGCAGCTTCTCGTCTCGTCACCAATTTTGCATTTCCGGCTTTTGATCGAGAAAGAGAAGAAAGTGACAAAGTGCTCTCTCGCTTGACGTTGGTCAGCGCGCTTTTTTCATCTTTCATTTGGATGGTCGAGGCACTTTGCCTCAGTGATTTCGGAGCCTATTTTTCCCCTCCACCTTTTCTCTTTTTCGTCGGCGTTTGTGCGTGCTTCTGCTTGCTGCCCTCCGTCATCGTTAGAGACCTTCACGATTCGTACAGGCCATCGCGGCTCTGGATCTGTGCTCACCATCGCTGATCTCCTTCAGCTCAATCCATCCATCCATCCATCCATCCATCCGTTCGTTGGTTCACCAAGCTCCTCGCTTCTCTTCTCTTCTCTTCCGTTCCTATACCTTTGCCCACCACTTTCTATCATTATCCGTCCCTTCCGCTTTCTCACCGTGCGCGCACTCACACTCTCTCCGTGAGCAACACCTTTCCGAAGTTACACCTTGTTCAACGGCTGGCTCGATATCCGACCAGGCTCGTCGGTGATACCCAAGCAGCTTTGCTTTGCTTTTGCAAGTCCCAACCACACCAGAGCAGGCACTCTCCTCCTTTCTTTTGCGATCTCTAGGCACAGCCTTTGAAGCGAAACATCAATCACCATGTCGTTGGCTCCACAAGCAATCCATTCTAACCTGTCGCGGCCACATCCGACCGACTCTCGTCTGCTGCAGAACCTCATCAAGGGCGAAAAGAGCTACATCGACAACCTCGCAGCTTCGTCCGTCTCTGGCTATGCCGCCGCCAGCGCTTTGGCAGCGTGGGGAACCTCGGAGGCGCCCGACATTTCCAAAGCAGCTCAGGCGCTCTCCGAGATTCTCGCCTCGGTAGCCGACGCACAGCGCACGCACGTTCAAGCTCTCGAAGGCTACCGCAGTGCGCTCAAGGACGTGCTCGACCGCGAACAGAGCATCCGCTCCGTGGTGCGCGACCGCGACATCCTCGTGGGCCGCCTGATCAAGGCGAGCAAGAAGAAGGTCTCGAAGAAGGACTCGGGCCTCAGCCAGGATGAAAAGATGGAAAAGGTCAACGCAGCGCAACGCGAGCTGCACGCCTGCGAACAGGTGCTGGCCAGCGAGGAAGCGGCTCTGGTCGGAGTCAAGCGTCGCACGTTCAAGGAGGCACTCACCATGCGTATGAAGACCATGGGCGATGCTGGTGCTGCCACCGTCGAGGCTGCCAAGGAGGCCATCCTGCTGCTCGACGAATTCGATACGCACGGTCCCTTGCTCCAAGCCACGGGCGGTGGTCAGTACGAGAGCATGTACGCCGACGACGGTATCGAGACGGGCGCCTACGACAACCAGGCGCTCGAGCAAGGCTACTACGCTGGCCAGCCCGCCGCTGGTGCACCCGGCTTGGCCCAGCAGGCGTACGCGGACAACTACGCCAGCCATGGCTCTCCCGTGGCTGGAAACAGCGCCAACCTGGTCCGTGATGAACAGGGCCACTTCCACAAGGACCTCCAAGGTAAGTTTCAGCTTCAAAGAGATGGTTGTGCAGTGCGATCATTGTCTCTTATGAGCAAGTCGGCCTTCTTGAGAGAGTCTTCGCCAATTCAAGAAAAAACGGAAAATTGGATCCGCTTGACGATGACGCTGACGAAATCCCGCATTTTTCATTTTCTTTCATTTTTCCCCCTTCTCCTCTCTCTCTCTCTCTCTCTCTCTCCTCTCCTTCCTCTCTGCTGCACTCTGCACGGACTTTTTTTTTTTTTTTTTTTTTTTTTTTTTTTTTTTTTTTTTTTTTTTTTTTTTTTTTTTTTTTTTTTTTCTTTTTTTTTTTTTTTTTTTTTTTTTTTTTTTTTTTTCCCCCCCCTCCCCTTCTTTCTCCCTTCTCCCTCCCCTCCTCCCCTCCTCTCTTTCCCTCTTCCCCGCTTTTTTTTTTTTTTTTTTTTTTTTTTTTTTTTTTTTGAATGTGACACTGGAATCGGATCATCCGCTCTTTTACCCTTTGTCACCATTTCCACTTTCTCACTCCTCTTTCGCACTTTGGCTCACTTCTTCGAACTCCTCCTACTTGCCTCTCAGCAGGACAGGATCTTCGCCACCCCCAACACTTTGACGGAGCTTCGGTGACACCGTCGCAGTCGGCCAGTCAGGTGCTCGGACACGACCGCTCCCACGTCCCACTTGGTCAGCGCTACACCTCGCACTTCGAGGACGTCGAGGAGCAAGAAGGCGTTCCTTCCGACACGGACAGTGAGGAGGACTATCGACGCACCTTCATCGAGCCTCGCTCGCGTCTGCCTGCTCCCCACGAGCTCGGCGTTGCAGCAGACACGCGCGACTCTTTCATCCCCGAGGCAGCAGCTCCCAACGGTTCCGCTCCTCATCCTCCGCCGCCACCGGGCAAGGACGACGACGCCTCCTCGCGCGTTCCTATGCCCGCCGTTCCCACCGCTCCTGTTTTTGACGTCAACCAGGCTCGCGGTTTCGGCCAGGGACAGCCGGTCGACCAGGGCTTCACTCCAGCTCACGCTCAACCGTACACCCCTCCGCGCTACTCCATGTCTCGACGCAGCGGCGACTCGGAAAATGGCTACGGCCACCAGCGCAAGTCGAGCAACTCGCTCCTCGGTAAAGTGAGCCGCCTCTTCAAGACCGACATCCGCAATGGTTCGTCCGCCCAGAACCAAAGCAGCGGCTGGAACACTCGCACCGATGCCAACGTCGAGGAGAGCGATCGACGTCGCTTCTCTTCCCTCAGACGAGCCGAGCCTGACAGCTCCGATGAGGAGCCCGACACCCGCCAAGTCTTCCGCAACGTCAACCAGCAGCGTCCAGGCTGGGAGGCCAGCGGCAACAGCGACGTCGGCGGCAAGAAGCTCACCTCCCGCATCTTGCCCGGCCCAAAGAGCAACAGAGCGCACGAGGCCAAGCAGGCCGACATCGACCGCATCCGCGCCTCGGTCGTCGGCGGCGGCATCGGCTCTACGCCGCCTACACCTCACAAGCTCGCCAGCGGAGCAGACAGCATCCGATCCAATAACACCACCGCCACCAACAAGAAGAAGAAGAAGAAGAAGCGTCCCGTCGCCGGCAGCGAGATTGGCACCGCGCCTACACGTCCATCGGCCAGTTACACGGTCTCGGGTGACCTCTCTTCGCTGCACGCCAACACAGCAGCAGCTGACGCCGCTGCGGCCCGTCCAGGTCTCTCGCGCAGCTCTACCATGAAGTCGACCAACTCCAAGAAGAAGAACAGGGCTAGCATCGCCAGCAATGGTCTTGTGGGTGGCAACATCTTCAACCCCAACGCGGGCAAGTACGGTGCCGACTCGTGGATCAAGAAGCCGGCGAGCCAGATGACCGCCTACGAGGCTGTCGCTATGGCCGGTGTTGTGCCCGAATCGGCGGCTCCTAAGGAGACGCCTGCTGCGACGACCCCTTCCGCGTCCACGGTTCCTCCTTCGCTGGCGCCTCCCCCGCCTGCTCCTGCTCCTGCCTCCGCGACAGTCAGCCCTTCGCGCCCGGCCTCGATCATGTCGTCCGCCAGCAAGAACCCGCCGCTCAAGTCGGCACTCAAGACGCCCACTCTCAGCCGTAACAACAGCACCGCAAGCGCGAAGGCGCCCTCGTCTTCCCCGACCAAGAAATCGGCAGCCCAACCCTCGGCACTCACTCCGACTACCCAGAGTCTGCCGATCAAGTCTGCGCTTCGCCACGACATTACGCAGAGCATCCGAGCTGAGCCGCTCCCTCAACCCAAGATGGAGCCCATCCCCAAAGCGCCCGCGCCCGTCACGTCGACGCCTCTTCCCGAGACTGTCGCTCCATCTCAGCCAGCCGCCGCTTCCAACGCACCTGCAGACGCAGCTGAGACGCCCAAGGCAGCAGCAGCTCCCAAGGCAGCGCAGTCGGTGCTGAGCATCGAAGAAGACAAAGGTTTTGATGGAACCGGCCGTCTCGATCTTCCTGTCGCTGCTGACGGCGGTGGCGAGACGCATAGCGCTCCAAAGGACGCGTCGACGCTCGCTCAGCAGAACAAGGCGCAGATGCCCAAGCTCGACATGCCTAGCTCCGAGCCCTTCTCGATCTCGTTCGATGGCGCACGTCGTGGATCCCTCGTGACGAACGAGAGTGCAGCCGACGACGGCGTTGTGACTCCTGGAGCCATGCAGACCTACCAAGCCTACATCCAGGAGCACAGCGACTCTCCTTCCGCCGAGAAATCGGGCACCGCCACGCCTCTCGCAACCACGTCGCAGCCCGAAGGTGTCACTCGCCTGACCGATCGCAAGATCAAGCTCGAGCCTAGCCGCGTTTACGGCGCCGGCGCGCCCGAGCTGAGCGACACTTCTTCGGAAGAAGGCTCGCCCGTCAAGGCCTCGGACAAGGCTGAGGGTGGAGCACAAAAGGCAGCCCAGGTGCAAGCCTCTTCGGCGCTGGCAGACCCCGCCCACAAGCCGGATCCCAGCTTGCAGAGCCTCTCGAGTGCTCCTGCCGCCAAGCCCATCAACGCAGCCACGTTGGCGGTGCCAGCCAAGGCACCGAGCGAGACCGACAGCACCGTCAGCCGCCGCAAGAGCGTCCGTATGGCGCCCGACGTCAAGCTTCCCCCCGACACTCCTACCGACGGCGGCTTTGCTACGCCCCGCGGTAACGAGCACGGTGGTCAGGACCCGATCGCCGCTCGTGGCTCGCAGCTGAGCAGCCGCATTGCACCTCCTCCGGCTGCTCCGGCCAAGGCAACCAAGGAGGCGGGTCCCATCGATCTCGCCGGTGGCCGACAGCCGACCGGCTGGACCAGCCGCGTCCGTGACACGGTGGACAGCAGCGATGAAGAGGACGTCGACGAGGACGGCTACTCGAGCGCACGCAAGGCCTTTGGCTCTGCTACGCGAGGCTGGGGTGAAGCCATGGGCACGGTCAAGCCCAAGACCAAGAAGACGCCCGGCGATGCGGCTTCAGTGCGCTCCAAGGCTTCGGTGACGTCTAAGAAGCCGGCTGCCAGCAAGCGCGCCTCGGAGGTTGTCGCTCCCGCACCTTCTCCGGCTGCTGCTGCCCCTGCTGCCCCACAGCATTCGATCGGGTACGTGCCTACGGCTCCCGGCTCTGTCTCGTCGACGCTGTTCACCGTGAAAGCACCCGGCTCTTCGGTCGGAGCCGGCGCCAGTGCCCCAGCGCCGTCGACCTCGATGTACTCGGTCACCGCACCTGGCTCCGTCGTGAGTGGAAGCGCGGTTGCACCTCCTTCCGTCACTGCGCCGACCACCTCGAGTGCGGCTCCGTTGTCTTCGCTCCCTGCCCCCGCTACGACCATGGTCCAGGCGTCGACTCCCGCTTCTGCTACTGCTGGTTCAGCTACGCCTGCGCCTCTGACCGCGTCAAATCTCAACGCGCTCGACGGCAACAAAGATCGACCCGTTATGCCACCCGTGCCTGTGGCTCCTCCCGTCCAGGGCCAGAGCACCATCAGCGTGCCCACGGCGCCGCCGCCGCCGGCCATCTCGGGCAAGGAGAGCAGCTCGGGCGGCAAGGGCTTCTTCCGCAGGTTCAAGCGCAACAAGTAAGAACTCAAACCACACAAATTCCTCTCTCTTCTTCAGCTCCACACATCACACTCGTTTTCCCAAATCTCTCGTTCAGGAAGGATCGATCTCAAGCCCTTCGTTCTCTTGTGTCTAGGATTCGTTCTAATTTGGATTGTGCTTCGATGCTTCTTGTGTGTGAGCTGTAGCGTGCAGCTCGACGAGGAGTGGTTGGTGGTGAGTAGGATGGGCGATGTCAACAAAGACGCAGGTTTGAGGTGTCCTTAAAAACAGAATCGATTTGCGTAGGCAGCACGGTGGTATACGAAAGACGATGCTAGAGGCAGACTATCTACGTGCATGCAGAGGGGGGAAAGACAGGTATGGGTATGAGTGCCGTAGCGGAGCGAGGAAGGAGTCGAGTCCGAGGGTGGTGAGGTGAAGCTGATGCGAGGGTGGATTTGAGACTGTCTAGGGGTGGCGCTAACTGTGTCGAATGGTAGAGTCGGGTCGGGGCTCAGCAGTTGCAGCTATCTCTGGCAACACCAAGCCCGTACCCAACGTATCCTCCTGGATCCGTCAAAGAAATATTGCCTCGACTGCTATCAGCGGCATGTGCAGCGGGCACGCCACCCGGCATCCTGTCCCCGGGCCTCCTCTCTCCCGGCGCCGTCTTCTGCCACAGCGACGGCGTGGAAATGATCCTATTCACCAACTCATCAAACGCGCCATTCACGCCCACGCCCTTCTTCGCGCTACATTCCACAAACAGACACCCCATCTTATCCGCGAACGCTTGTCCCTCCTGCGTCGTCACCACGCGCGAGAACTCCTTGTCCACCTTATTCCCCACGATGATCTTGACCACGTCGTCGCTGGTGGTGAACGTCTCGAGCTCGTTGAACCACGTGGGGAGCGCGTCGAACGTGTCGCGCTGCGTGACGTCGTACGCGATGATGACGCCTTGTGCGCCGCGGTAGTAGCTGGACGTGAGCGTGCGGAAGCGCTCCTGCCCCGCCGTGTCCCAGATCGAGAGCTTGAACCGTTTACCCCCGACCTCGATGCCTTTGATGCGATAGTCGACCCCGATGGTCGCGGTGGTCTCTTCGGGCGAAAGGAACTCGTCGTCTGTGAATCGTAGAAGGAGGGAGGATTTGCCTACGGATGACGCTCCGATGAGCAGGATCTTGAGCGTCGGCACATCGCCGGAGGAGGACATGATCGGTATATAGCTGCTCAGCTAGGGTGCGTTCCAAAGTTGGATGGAGAAGCTGGAAGAGGACTGAACCGTGTGAATGCGTCCGATGGCAGACCGAGGACCTGGATGGGTTCGAGAAGTTGCCTGGATGATGGATGCCGTTATGCTCTTGGTGTTGCGATGGGTGATGGTAGAGCTGAAGTAAGAGGTGGCCGTGGATGATGATGGCAAAAAGGCTGGGTTGCAGTGCTGCGCCATGCATGTCAGTCGACTTTCGCCTCGCTGCTGTGTGACTTTTTTTAGGGGAGCGCGGCGTTGAGAGCCGCCAGCTGCTGAAAGTGCGAGATGTGGAGGCCGAAAATGTTATTTGTTGGGTCAGCCGGTCTGACACTTGAATCCAAATTCTCGTCTCGCACGAGTGACCTGGTGTGATCTTGCAGCGAACTTTTTTTTTAAAGAATTTCTGGTTGGCCGCAGTCAAAAAGTCGAAGAAGGATTTTGTTCTTCTGTGAAGTGCTTCCGACACCTTTCCAACCTCCTCCTTCTTCCAACCCATCCTTCGACCCAATATACCCGACGTCTCTTCGTCAACCGCGAACAGGTCACACCATCTCTCACCCGTATAGCAAGCAAGCAAGCAAGCAAGCAAGCAGCCGCTATCAAGCTTCCCTGCGACTCAATCTCTGGAACTCTTCAATCGGAGCTGGTCTCCTCATCGGCACCTCCATACTAGCCTGTCTCCCGTAGGCACCGCCCGGTGCATAGGTGACGACCTCGAACGTAACTCACACAAGCATCATGCCGGTCTCTTTCTACGACGAGATCGAGCTGGAGGACATGTCCTACGACGAAGAGAAGGACTTGTTCCACTACCCCTGCCCCTGCGGTGACCGATTCGAGATCACACGCCAGCAGCTCAAGGATGCCGAAGACGTTGCACGATGCCCAAGCTGCTCGTTGATCATCCGAGTCGTCTTCGATCCTATCGACTTTGAAGATGACGAGGACGGTGCGCCGGCCAATACCGTCGAGGTAGCGAACCAGGCTGTGGCTGCAGCTGCTTGATTGCCTCCTGCCTTCGCCACCAAGTATCGTCGGGACCAGAGAGGTAAGCATCCCGTGGAAGGCTCCGAAAGCAAAGCGAATGACAAAGGCATACCGGACAGCTCCTCAGGCAACACCATCGACCTTTGAAGGATTAGACTTAACTTTTCAGTTCTGCTTCCGAATAGAGACTTCGCAATCTCTTGTGGACAACTTATACCATACCAAAACCTTATATGACACTTGTTGCATCGAGTGCACCACGAGTGGCTCGGTGGCAAGGAGGCTCGATGGATGTTCGGAGACTGTCTCCTCTGCCAATGTCGACCGCTGTCGAGCGTTTCATTGCGCGAGCCAACTTGACTGACCTTCTCTGTGACCCATCTCCGTAACTGCAGTTTCACACGGCTGCTTCCTCGCTCTGCTGTTCCTCAGCATTGGACCCCACTGCCACACAAGGTTAGTAGCTCTTCGCAACCTCACACGCGACGTCCTCGCCTTGGGTCATGCGCACGGCAGATCCAAGAAGCCTGACCGGCGCTTTCCATGATTAAAACTAGTTTATCCATTCTCTGAGGGGGTGGGGTGTCTGACGTAGCCTGGGCTCAGCGATTGTCTGAAACTTTGTCGCTTCTTCCGAGGCTTGATGAAGTATCTCGGCCTTCGCTCCAGGCTCCATCTTCCCGATTCCTCTCTTCGAGCTGCGATGCCGGCACGAGGACGCTTAGGTGCGTTTAGGCCGCTGTTTCTGCTGTTTACTCGATGTCGATTAACTCGCTTCGGCGGCATGCGAAAGACATCGAGTCGGCGTCACGGTGTGTAGCCTTCGTGCTGTCTCTTGTATCAGCGTTGTCTTGCTCGGATTGCAGGGTTGGGAGGGTGTGTTGCAGCCCCGACCGTCCGTAGATGCATTTCAATCTTCTCTATGACCCTACTCTCCCTCATCAGCGATGTTCTTTCACGGAGCATCTGCTGGGATATGGCACGCATTGAAGGCAACGTGGCGCTGACGATTCTCTTCCTTTCGGATCTTTCGTCGTCACTTGTCCTGATTGCAGCTTCACTCTCCAGTCGTTTCTCGTGGATACACGACGTCATCCGTCCCGCGCATCTTCAAGCCGTTTCAGCTTTACTTGTAAGTGTGCTTTCTAGCGTCGACCATTTTCAACACCAACGAACAGACTCGTGGTGCTCTTCCGCAACTTATCTCTTTGGCAACGAGGAGACAGGTGCTGGGGGTGGCCCGGTCTGGGCTTTGATGAACGTATTTCCCATACTCTTACACCGAGCTGTGAGCCTACGCAGTGGCGGGGCTAAGATCGCTTTGCTCAAAACATGCATCACCAACTGAGCCTTTCTTCACAATCGACGGATCTACATTGTAGCATGGCAAGTGCTGACATTTAGAACCACATCTTTTGTGTTCGTATCAATGCCACAGATCTATACCGCCGATGTCCTCGTCAGGCGCCAACTTGCATTTTTCTCTCTAGCACTGCATTCTGTATCACCACCCTCATATCGCATTCTCTGTAGCATCTCTATTGTATAGTCACCAGCCGGTCTTGCCATCCTTGATTCGTGTGTGCTTGTGTGTGCTGTCAATTGCTCGTCGCTGGATCATCTTGCCATGTTGCTGATACGGATGGCTGGGAGAGGGCAGCGAGTGGTGAGGGACACGAGGGTGAAAGGCCCAAAGTGGATTTGTGCCAAAATCCAATTCAAAAGAGGGAGAGCGCAGAATACAAATTCCAATTCAAAAGTGACAGTCAAGGGCAGTTGAGTGAGAGGGTGCGTCTCAGTGAAACACGCACGGATGGGAAAAGGGCGAGCAGCGTGCGTGCGTGCGTGCGTGTGCGCGAAGGAATGTCCAAATGGACGCACAAGCGCCAGCAGCAGCCCTTCTGTCACTTTCCAACTCTCGCTGTTGATCACCATCATCATCGCTGTTCAGCATCGACGTCGATCGTACCCTACTCGCATCGCATCTTCTCGTCGTCCGTAATCGAGCTACCGACATCCAGCTTACTGCACGGTCCTACAGCCACACGAGCAAAGCAACACTTTCAACGCAGCGACTCGACTCGACTGCACGCAGAAACCGGCAAACATGGCGTCCAACGGAATCGGCATCGCCAACCTGCCCAATCAGCGTCACAAGATCGTGGCCAAGGCAGGTGGTCACTTCACGCTTATGGTCGTTGGTGAGAGCGGTGTGGGCAAGACGACGCTCATCAACACGCTCTTCAGCACCGAGCTCGCTACGGGCAAGGACCACACGCGCCGACACACCAAGCAGCTCGACAAGACGGTCGAGATCGACATTATCAAGGCGGAGCTCGAGGAGAAGCAGTTCAAAGTCAAGCTCACCGTCATTGACACGCCCGGATTTGGCGACTATGTCAACAACCGCGATTCGTGGACGCCCATCGTGGATTTCATTGATGACCAGCACGAGCTGTACATGCGTCAGGAGCAGCAGCCGGAGCGACGCGAGAAGACAGACCTACGCGTGCATGCCTGCTTGTACTTTATCCGCCCCACTGGTCACACGCTCAAGCCGCTCGACATTGAGACGATGAAGCGTCTGGGCACGCGTGTCAACCTGATCCCCGTGGTGGCCAAGGCGGACACGCTGACGCAGGCGGATCTGGCGGTGTTCAAGCAGCGCATCCGCGAGGCGATCACGACGCAGAACATCCGCGTCTACTCGCCGCCCGTCGAGGCGGACGACGAGGCGAGCGCCGAACACGCCAAGCTGCTCATGAGCGCCATGCCGTTCTCCATCATCGGCAGCACCGACGACGTACGCACCCCGGACGGCCGCGTGGTAAAGGGCCGCGACTACCTCTGGGGCGTTGCCGAGGTCGAGAACGAAGAACACTGCGATTTCAAGAAGCTCCGCTCGCTCCTCATCCGCACCCACATGCTGGATCTCATCAATACGACCGAGGAGCTGCACTACGAGAACTACCGTCAGGCCCAGATGGAAACGCGCAAGTTCGGCGAACCCAAGGTGAAGAAACTCGACAACCCCAAGTTCAAGGAAGAGGAGGAGATGCTCCGCAAGCGCTTCACCGAACAGGTCAAGCTCGAGGAGGCCCGCTTCCGCCAGTGGGAACAGCACCTCATTGCAGAGCGTGACAGGCTCAACAAGGACCTCGAAACCGCCCATTCCACTGTCAAGGCGCTCGAGGCCGAACTCGACGCTTTGCAAAACGGCTACGGCCGAGGCTCCCAGCGTCGTTGACCGGGCGCTAGGGCGAGATGTCGATGTCGCATCAGTTGAAACTCTTGTATCGTACTGTAACAGTGCACGTAATCGAACCAGGCTCACAGACTCAAAGTAGGGTGGGCATCGGTGGTGTGTGCTTTGATTGCAAGTCGCTAGAGCAGCGCTTTGGATCTGGGAAAGACACAGGAGCGATGCACGTTCTTCGGGGTAGGGGCGACGAAGGGACGCGCGTAACATGGGAAGGGAAGGGGAAGGGGGAGGAAGACTAAAATGACAACTGGGGACAAACGCGACTGGCAGCAAGGTTACACTTCGACTGACTGACAGACTGACCGACAGTAAAGCCGGCTTGAACAGGCCTACTTAGGGAGACCGCCCTTGGGGAAGCTTTTCTTGTTCCATCCTTCGAGCGCCATGACTTTGGTCACAGCAATCTCTTTGGCGAGCTGGGTCATCTTAGCAGCAAACCAGTCGGGATACTGGTCACGGATGGCCTTGTCGATGTTGTCTCAGCCGCCGGTGGCATCGTGCCAGTGATGGAAGCACATCATGAATTGCATCTTGAGCTGGAAGGGAGCGCTCTTGTCGTTCATGCCGTGCGGAGCATTAGGGAAACGGCATTTGGCCAATTCGAAAAGCTTACGGGTCTCTTGCTGGACGTCAAATCCAAGCATACTGTCGGCGCCATTCGACGGGTGGTGTTTGGCCATGTCCAGCTTGCCAAGGAACCAGCTGGGATAAGGGGCGAGGACGGATTTGTCGACGTGCTGGGGACCACCCGTTTCTTCCCACCAGGTTTTGAGGAGGTGTTCGAACACCGCCTCGATCACGTAAGGCGGGACGTTCGAGGGGTTGAGGGAGCGTTCAGCGACCTTGTAGAGCGCACGCGTGGCTTCAACTACGTCGAAAGCGCGTCGGTTGGCGGATGGCTGGGGCGCAGCACGCTTGGCGCTGGGAGCATCGGACGCATCGGCGGCGGCAGCCTTGCTACGCTGGAAAAGCGAGGGGAAGTTGTTGTTGACCATGCTGACAGAGTCTTTGAAGGCAGGAGGATACATGTCGCGGATCGATTTGTCCACGTTGAGCCACCCGCCTGTCTTCGACCACCAATCCCAAACTGCTTCTTTGAATCGCTTGCTCGGGTCGACCTTGTGAGTCTCAGAGTCTTTGCTCTGGTAGATGTCAAGCATGTACTCGAGGTAGACCCCGAACAGCGCCTGAGTACCCTTTTCGACGTCGTAGGCGGCCCTTTCGGCTGCGCTTACAAGCGGGATGGACGCAGGCAGCTCAGCCATGGCGTCAAATTCGTGGATGTTGCGTTCTATCGTGACCGCCTTGATGAAGGATCGAGAGGTTCAGAATGAGGAGCAAGCGGGTGATTGGCTCTTCCGAACGACGGATGACGACGAAATATGGAGAACCGGTTTGCACGGCAAGTCACTCAGGAGGCCTGTGTTTGTACTTCCCCGCTCGCACATTCCTGAAAGAATCGAGCGCGGTGCTTCTGCTTATGATCCATTGCGCAGTCAAAGCTACTAGCTGAAGCGCAAGTCAGGGTGCGGATAGAAGATACAAGGCCTTGGACAGATGTTGAGGGCATATATGAACTTTTCTGCGCAGTGCGCACAGACAAGTGTGAGAGTCGAGGCAGAATCGCGAGTGTGGAGGTGCTAAAGGGCGGCTCTGCCGAACTGCTGTTACTTTTTTTTTTTTTTTTTTTTTTTTTTCGCCCTCTCCAGCCACGCGCTGGCGCCCGGAGAGCAGACGAGCGCACGCGCCTTTTTCTCTTTTCTGATCTGGGCCGCTGTGCATGTGTGCGTGTGTGCACACGCGATGCCCTCGCTCGCTGCACTTGCCCGACCGTCGATTTCGGTCAGCAATCACAATTTCAAAAATGAGGGCCGACTGCTTGACTGGCTTGGCTGCTGCGATTTGTATGGGTTTTCTTTTGTCACGGAACGTAATCGCGGATCACAGCCACTTTTGGCAACATGCACAGCGTGACGGCGCATCAAAACGCAGAGAGCCAAGTCAAGGCCAAGAAAATTGACGGCCCGCTCTCACCGAGCCGAATCCCTCGAAGCTCTCTTTCTCTCCTTCTCTCTCCCTCCTCTCTTCCTGTCGTCACCCCTTTCACTTCATCTCAATCTTATACCACCGAAACCTTGTTTCGCGACATCCTCCATCCACCCACACATCTCGGACAGCGCCCCACCTGAACAAGCTCGGATTCACAGCCCAGGTCGCGCAGCAGCTCCACTTTTTACAGTTCGGGTTGCGCATCTCGCGTCTCGTCGCAAGCACTCACACGTTCGACGACTGCGCAAACGATAAGCTCTCCTTGCGCTTTCTGTTCCGACACATCCGTTCGGCTCGCTCTGAACAAGTCACGGTCTTTAGATCCGAAAGCTCAGTCAGCGCGCATCCGAAAGTGAACTGCACTCGCAGTACGATCGGCGTATCCGTCACTCGAAGCTTGCTCAGCTTTTCCGACCCTTCTCTCGCTCTTGGCTACGGCTCGTAGCAGCAGCAACCAATCATGTCGCTCCAGAACATCTCGAAATCCGCCGTTCGTGTGGGCAAGAACTACATCAAGGGCTACTCAGACGTCCAAGTCAAGGTCCGCGATGCCACTTCCAACGATCCTTGGGGCCCCAGCGGCACCCAGATGAACGAGCTTGCACAGCTCTCCTACAACCAGTGCGTATCTTTTCTGCAGTGCCGACCTCGCCAGAGCGAATACTGACTTTTGCGCCACCCTTGCTCACGCTCCTTGCTCCAGAAACGAGTTCATCGAGATGATGGAAATCCTCGACAAGCGTCTCAACGATAAGGGCAAGAACTGGCGACACGTCTTCAAGTCGCTCACCCTCCTCGACTATCTGCTGCATGCTGGTTCCGAAAACGTCGTCATCTACTTCCGCGACAACATCTACATTGTCAAGACGCTCAAAGAGTTCCAGTACATTGACGAGAACGGCAAGGACCAAGGCGCAAACGTCCGACAAAAGGCCAAGGACATCACCAACCTCCTCCAGGATGAAGCACGTCTGCGCGACGAGCGTCGTTCTCGATCTCACATGCGCGACCGCATGTCCAACGGTCCTGACGACGACGAGGACGAGAGGAGAAGGAGGCGCGCAGAGCAGGAGAGGAACCGTCGTCGACCCAACAACAACGAAGACGACGAGCTGCGACGCGCTATCGAGGAATCCAAACGCATGGCACAGCAGGAGCAGGACCGCATCCGTGCCGAGGCAAAGGACGAGGATGAGCTCCAGCGAGCGCTCGCCCTCTCGAAAAAGGAGGAGGAGGACAGGATCAAGGCGCTCGAGGAGGCCAACAAGAACGCCCTTTTCGACGACTCGATCAACCTGGATGGCCCCAACGCTTATACCCAGAATCAGCAGGTTGATTTCTTTGGCAATCCGCTCGTCGACACCTCGGGTTCGCAGAACTACGGCCTGCAGCCGCAGTACACCTCGTTCAACCCGTACATGCAGATGCAGCCCACCGGCTACAACCCGTTCCTCCAGAACCAGCTGCAGCAGCAGGAACTCATGCAGCAGCAGTACATGCAGCAGCAGCAAGCCGAGTACCAGCGTCAGCTTGAGCTTCAGCAGGCTGCGGTTCAGTATCAGAACATGATGACGCAGCAGCAGCCGCTCCAACCGCAGCAGACGTCGTTTGGATCCAACAACCCATGGCTCCAATCTGGCCAGCAGCAGCAGCAACCGCAGCAGCAGCAGCACAATGTGCCCGTCGGCGATTTGTTCTCGTCTGCGCCTACGCCTCCTCCAGCGCAGCCTGCGCCGCAACCGGCACCTCAACCTGCAGCGCAGCCGTCGCCGCAGCAGAACCGTCCCATCCGTGCCAAGGTCAACGACGATGGCAAGTACAACGAGCTCAACCGTCTGCTTGCGCTCGGCGATGGCGTCGACACGTTTGGCAACACGGGCGATATGAGGATGGGTCCCAACATTGCACACTACAACCAGATGCGTGCTCAGAAGACGGGTATGAACTTTAACGCCAACACGGCGGGCAACCAGCAAGGCGGTGGATCGGGTGGTGACAGCAACCCGTTCTTCAAGGTTTGAGGCGCGTCCTAGTTGTGGCTCTTTGTATGGCTTCCTGGTCGTTGTTCCGATGCAATTTACGTGGTTTGAAAACTTCAGCATGGGGTCGTCGAACGAGCAGGCGAAGAAGCGCACAGACATTCAGACGCAAAGTTGACGAGAAATGAGCTTGGATTGGGAAGTGAGAGTCAAGTGAGAGGATTTCATTCCAACGCTTCGTGCTGCAGCGCACGCATCTACTTGCGCAGCAGATTCGTCTTGTACGACAGCGCCACGGGTTTGGTCGGGTACCTCCTGTGCTCGCTCTCCTGGTCCGGCAGCGGCACGTCATCCGGCTTATACACGTTGCCCTTCTTGTCCGTCGTGACGGTATCCGGGAAGTTCAACAGGAACGCCGCATGCACAGCGCGAATCTCGAGCTTGGCGAAGCGCATGCCGAGGCAAATGTGCCTGCCGGAGCCCCAGGGGACGAACTCGCCCTCGTTCTTGCCCTCTCCCCTCGCGAAGCGGTCCGGGTCGAACTTGAGCGGGTCGGTGTAGATGTTGCTGTTGCGGTGTGCGGCTGCGAGCCAGTATCCGATGAATTCGCGGTCTTGGATGGGGTCGTTGCTGATGCGCGTCTCGCCCTGGGTGACTTTGCTGGCCGTAGCGACTTTGCGGCGGAAGAGGAGCGAGATGAGCAGCAGGCGCAGGGTTTCGTCGAACACGGTGGTGTAGATGGGCATCTCGCCCTCCCACACCTCCAGGGGTACGCGGTCGAGTTTCTGCTGGAGGGTGAGCGAGTCGTAGTCGTCGCCGCGCTGCTCGGCGTGTGCGCGGAGGATTCCGTCGAATTCAGCGCGGACGCGGTGGCGCAATTCGGGGCGGGAGCACAGGAAGATGAGCAGGTACGACGCGATCCCCGTCGAGTTGATGATCGCCGCGAACAGGCCGCCCATGACAAAGTCCTCGATGGAGCGAGCCGAGGCACCGCGGTCGATCATCTCCTGGACGTAGTCGTTCTCGCGTCGGCCGTCCTTCTTGCGCTGCTCGAGCGTGCTCCGAATCGCCGCGGACATCTTGATCGCCCCAATCCATTTTTTCACCGTAGACGGCCAAGGGAGGAGCGGGAAGTGGGTGGGCATGAAGCCCGTGTTATCCGCAAACGCCCAGAACGGCCCTTCGAGCGCCTTGACCGTTTCCATGTCGCGCGCGTGCTCCGCCAGCCCGATCAACAACACGCTGATCTGAAACACCAGCGGGTACACCGTCTGATGCACATCAAGCACCCCATCCCGCTCCGGGTAGCTCTGGAGGTTCTCCACAATGCAGCGCATCATCTCCGGGATCGTCGCCTGCAGCCGCTTGGCCCCAATCGCCTGCTTGAGGTTCTGCACAAACCCGTCGCTCCCCGCATCGTCCGCAGCGGGCGTAGGCGCCAGCCACGAAGGCATCTCGGGAATCCCGGCGAACATGACCTCGTAGCCCTGGTTGAAGTGCAGCCCACGGTCGTTGAAGAACGTCTTGCCGTCCTGCGAAGGGTTGTTGGTGACGGTCATGATGTGGGCGCGCGAGTTGACGCGGACACCGGTCTGTTTGGGCGGGGTCTTGTGCCATGTTTCCGGATCGCCGAAGACGGAGCGCAGGAAGGAATTGCGCTGCGAGTAGAGCTGGAATGGGCCGAGGCCGGGAAGGAGGGACGAGCGGTAGGGCTTGATGGTGCCGGTGCGGTAGAGTTGCGAGGGTGTTTTGAAGAGGTTCCAGAGGAGGAGGGTGACGATGATGGCTGCGGCGGACCAGAAGGTGGACGAGGAGATGAGCGTGCCCTGCGTGGACACGGCGAAGAGGTTCGAGGTCATGTTTGGGGTGAGTGCGCCGTGACCTGCGACGCTGGGAAGGGAAGGAGTTGGCTTGATGGGTTTTCCAGGATGAGATGGACGATGAGACAGAGTCGATATCGTGAGTCCACTTTGCGGTGATGGTGGTTATTCAGAGGAGAGGGAGGGAGAGGAACACTCAAGAGGTTGTTGCAGCCCGCAATGAGCCACCTCAACGTCGACAGGACAAGCACAGCAGACTACGGGGAAATGCATGCATCACCAGCAGGCGCACCAGCAGGCGCACCAGCAACCGCACACACAGCCGAAGATCTCGCTTCTCCTGTTCGAGCAACGTTGGAATGCCTTCCGCACGGTCACTTGCGCGAATTTGAGCGTCTTGCCCAACAGCGGCGGCTTCTATTGGCGGGAGTCCCAAAGCGCGGAAAACGGCATCTGCTGCTGGGCTTGCCTTGCACACTTTCGCCTAATCGAAGCGCCAACGTATCCGAAGCCTCTCTGCCTCTTTCTCCTTTTTGTCGCTATTTTCATGCTAGAACGGCAAAGCTGGATCGCACCGGCGTCTTGGGATTATGGGCTGATAGTAAGACCTTGTCGACACGGATAGCTCGGCATGCATTTTTGCGTCGACGGTGAAGCACGCGTTCTATGCGAGCAAAGGGAAAGACAGCCGAAGCTCGACGGAAACGACTTTGGCCAATCACCACTCGCTCCGAATCAGACCATCTCATCCTCGTCGTCCACATCACGCAGCGTCAATGAAGAGTCTCGAACAAGGGCGCGTTCTCTCCCGTGTACAGGCTGGGAAGTCATTCCGGTCAGTGACCGCTCGATGAACAGCATCGCGGTGACCAAAGCCGTGATCAGCGTCGTTTTCGGCGCGCTAACCCTATCCCAATTCCGCAGGCGCTACAGTATTCCGTGGAAGTGCTGCCCATATGCAAGTTCTATATTTGTAATAGTGATCCCGTCTAGCAACACTAGGTCGAATGCCCGAGTGGTTATGGGGCTGGCTTCAAGAAGGGCATCTTTCTTGGCCACGTATAATATGTGACTACACCTCCAGTATATCCTGGGTTCGAATCCCAGTTCGACCAGATTTCCGATTTTTTTCCCCTCCCCTTTTCTTTTTTTGTGGAGAAAAGCGAAAATCGGTTATTCCTTCGTTGCCAACATCCGGACAGACACTCGTGCACGGATGTCTCTTCTCGACACCATCACCATCGCAGCGGGTCCACGCCTCACCGCACGTACCACACAATCAGCAGGCGAGATCAGACACACTCTGCTCCTAGCGAGGAAGAAGCAGCAAGGCATCGAGTGCCCCCACACATCTCTTGTCTTCGGTGTTCAACGTCAGCCGGAACTGCCAAGGAGGCAAGCGCAGCCATGTTCCCACCACAACCGCCACTGGCGCGCGTGCGCACACCAGGCTTCGCGGGCTACTCTATCGCATGGTCGCCCTTCTTCGAGCGGCGCCTCGCCGTCGCCTCCTCCGCCAACTACGGTCTAGTGGGCAATGGGCGGCTGCACATCCTCGCGCTCACGCCGGAACCCAACCTGGTCGTCGAGAAAACATTCGACACGCAGGACGGCCTGTACGACCTGGCCTTCAGCGAGGCGCACGAGAACCAGCTGGTGACCGCCTCGGGGGACGGGTCGATCAAGCTGTGGGACTGTGGGCTGCACGACCATCCGATTCGGCACTGGGCCGAGCACGGGCGGGAGGTGTTCTGCGTCGATTGGAACAATATCGATAAAGAGGTGTTTGCGAGCAGCAGCTGGGACGCGAGTGTGCGGGTGTGGCATCCGGAGCGCGCGGCGAGTGTGAGGGCGATCACGGGCGCGCATTCGGGGTGCATGTATGCGTGTGCCTGGTCGCCTCATAGTCCGGAGCTGCTGGCGACCGCGTGTGGAGATGGCCATTTGAGATTGTTCGATCTTAGGCAGCCGACGGCGAGAACGGGGGCGAGCGTGACGGTCCCGGTGGGAGGGGAAGTGCTGTGTTTGGACTGGAACAAGTACAGGCCCATGACGCTCGCAACGGGCAGCACGGACCGCGTGCTCAAGACGTGGGATCTGCGCAGTGCCATGTCCAAGCCGCCAACGGGTGCAGCTGCGCCCGTGGAGCTCGGCACACCGGTAGCAGCGATGCTGGGGCACGAGTATGCCATTCGCAAAGTCGCGTTTTCACCGCATGCGCCGCAGCTGCTGGCGAGCGCGAGCTACGATATGACTGCCAGGATATGGGACGCTGACGCTGCGGCGATGGGTGGGCCGCATGGCGCGCAACAACTGCAGCAGCAGGTGGGGGGAGGAGCGATGCGGAAGATCCACGAGACACACACCGAGTTCGTCGTCGGCGTCGCATGGAGCTTGTTTCAGGAGGGTCTGGTGGCGAGCACTGCGTGGGATAGCGAGACGCATCTGTGGAGTGCACGTTAGTGCGAAGCAAGAGTTGGCAGCATTAGCATTCGATACAGCCTCTGTGTGTGTGCGAACGTGGGGTTGTTTCGTGAGCTAGGAACGAGAAGGACGAGCCAATGTGTACGACAGCGAGAACGTGGGGTCCAATCGGTGGTGAGCGATTTCAGCGGGCGTCACAATTTCATTCATCTTTTTCGGCAGGAAAGACAGCGCACGGAGCGATGACGGCAGACGTGACAGTTCAGCATCTTTGTCATCACTCTTCCTACCCACCACCACCATTCTCACCGTCTAGGACTGACCTGAAGTGCGACGATGTCCACCTCAGCAATCTCCCTGCCCTCCAGCGGCTCGGCGGTGGAGACAACACCCCTGCTCACAGTCGCACGGCACCGGTACGCCGTCCACTCGGTCGCCGAATCCTCCGCCTCGACCGAATACACTCCGGAGGCCGACCTGGTCGACATCACGAAAGACCGCTACGACCTGACCACGTTCAAAGGGCGCCTTTTGCACTTCGCGTCCGTCACCTCGCCCCTGACGCTGCTAGCGAGCACGGCGGAGCTCAAGTCGGCGCAGGAGCTGGTGTCTGCGTACGAGGCGCGCTTCCCGTCCAACCGCACCACGGGGAGCTACCTCGTCCCGCGCGCCGAAGCTCTCAAATACTGGAAAGCGCGGCAGCTGGTGGACTCCTCGGTGCACCCCGACACCGGGGAGGTGATTCTGTTGCCGTTCCGGATGGCTGCGTTTGTGCCGACGAACCTGCTGGTCGTGGGCGGGATGCTGATGCCCAACCCGAGCTTGGCAGGGATCGTGTTCTGGCAGTGGATCAACCAGTCGTTGAACGTGGCTGTGAACTACTCGAATGCGAACAAGAGCGTGCCGATGAACATGCGGGAAGTGGGGGTGGCGTATGCCGCGGCGACGACAAGTGCTGTGGGTATCGCGGTGGGCATGAGCCGCGGCGTGCCGAGGCTGAAGGTCAGTCCGGGGGTCAAGGGCGTTCTGACGAGCCTGGTGCCGTTCGTGAGCGTGGCGAGTGCGGGTATTGTGAATATCAGCTGCATGCGCTGGAAGGAGATCAAGGATGGGGTCGGGGTGTATGTCAGAGACGCGGAGGGCAACAGGCACCATGTCGGCGATAGCAGTAAAGCGGGCCAGAGGGCCGTGGCGATGACCGCGGCCAGTCGCGTGTTGACCAACAGTAAGTTTCGCACTCTCCTTCATCTCTCCAATCTCTCAGATAGTTACTGACGCTTTCGTCTTTTGCTCTGCAGTCCCGACGCTCATCCTGCCCCCGCTGGCACTCAAGTTCCTGCAGCGCGCCAAGGTGATCCCGGCCTCGGGCGCGCTCACCCGCGCCATCGATCTCACGCTCATCGGCACCAGTCTGCTCGTCTTCCTCCCGCCGGCTATCGCGACGTTCCCGCAAGTCGCTAAAATCAGCCCGAGCCAGTTGGAGCCCAGATTCCACCACTTGACCGACGCGCAGGGCCAGCCGATTACTGAGGTCGAGTTCAACAAGGGTCTTTAGAGCGCCGTCGTGATGGGTTTGGCAATTCTAGATGATGAACGATGCGAGCCTTGCGTGTGTGTCAGGTGGTCTCGGGTGAGGATCAGTGCACATTCAATCAGTCAACGCGGAGTTTCGAGTTGCAGGGGACAAAAGCCTGCTTGAGTACATTCCAGAGGTGCATCGTTGTACAAAGTCGTGAAGGGGGGAGGGAAGGAGTGGGTGAGAGTTGAAGTGGCGGCAGCAAAAAAAAATGAAGAGATTGTCCACCGTCAGGTATATTTGTGTGTGTATGTGTGCGGAAGGGGGGGGGGGGGTTTTTTGGTTTTTTTTTTTACTTGTTCTTGCGGGACTCCTTCTTGATGACCACGCCCTCGTCGCCGCTCGATGCGTCCGACTGGTCGTCCGACGCTTCTTCGGCTGCAGCCTTCTTCTTGGCCGCCGCCGCCTCCTTCTCCTGCGCCGCAGTCACGGCCAGCAGCGGGTCGTCCTCCATCCTCGGGGCGCGGTACGACCCACCCATGCGGTCGCACACCGTAAAGTACTGCCCGTAGTTGCACGTAAAGAACAAGTGGTGCAGCGTGTGGTGCGACGGTCCATTGATGATCTTCTCCAACGGCGAGTTGCAGATCATGTCCGAGTCGTGGATCAAAATCGACCACAGGTTAACAAACACGAACAGGCAGATCGACAGCACGCGGTGCAGCGGGAACACGAACGGGAAAATATGGTACGGCAGCGACTGCGCATACCCATCCAGCGGGTGGAATGCGTGGCTGGCAAACGGCGTGGGGACGAGCCACTTGTGGTGCGGCTTGTGCACGTGCTTGTACAGCCGCGGATGGTGCTCGATGCGGTGCACCCAGTAGATCAAAAAGTCGGTAAACACCAGGAACAGCGGCACGGACAGCACCGCATACGCCCAGCCGTGATCCGCAATGTTGTCGTACAGCTTGCTGTGCCCGCGCACCTCGAGGACGAACCACGGCACGGTCATGACAACCAACGGCAAAAATGCACGCAGGGAGGATTCGATCTCGAGCCGCACCTGGTTCTTGAGGAAGCGCGGGTGCTTCTCCATCTCCTTGTTGAAAATGTACTTGTACGAAAGACCGGCAAAGGAAAAGTAGAGCACGAGGATGCCGATGTAGGTGAGCACGAACAGCGAGACCGTTTGGCGCACAATGTTGCCCCGGGGTAGCGCCGAGACGTTGTGCAGCGCAGACCAGTCGACGCTGTTGCCGCTCAACGACGACGAGACGGCGTCCTTGAGCACGGTGTTGGCGAACCAGTTGGAGGGCGAGAGCACCGACGTGCTAGCGGACGCAGCCCATGTCGCGGCGTCTGTCGACAGACCGAGCAGCGCGGAAATGTTGGACGAGGAGGACGAAGCTAGCGAGGCCAGTGCGGAAGGATCCTTGGCGAGCAAACGTGGCAACGCGGGCCAGGCGGCGGCCCAAACGCGGTCGAGCGCGTACGTGTCTGCAATTTCGAGCACGAGATCCATGTTGAGCGTGCTAGGCTAGGCTAGGCTAGGCTAGTGGCGTTTGGTGGGTTTTGGTTGGTGTGATTGGCGTGCAGTCGTCTGGTTCGAGAAGGTGGGATCTGCCGGGATTTGGATGCACGGCAAAATGAGATGGTGGGAGCAGTGGATGAACTGATTAGATCGAAGGAGAGCCTTCAAGGATAGCGAGCGAGCGAGTGAGCTTATGATCCAAACGCCACCGGATGCGAGCGATGCTGTTGCAGCTTCAAATGTCGTGTGATAAGACGTGTCTAGGGACTGAAGCCGAGGGTCGTCGTCGAGAAGGAAATAAAAGCAGAGCGATGATCGACAATCGATCATGTAGGAAGAAGGGGGAAAGGATGAAGAGGAGAGTGTAGTGGAAAGTCAAAAAGCGCAAAGTGCTGGAGAAAGGGACAACGACAATCACTCAAACGAACGGACGGACGATTAAAGCCCGAAGAGTCGCAGCACCAACAACGGACAAGGTTTGGTACAACTTTGTTTGGGCTTTGCTCGAGTGTGGTGGCGGCGCGCAGGGCCCAAGACAAGAGCCGACGAGACAGGCAGCCAGCCAGCCAGCCAGGCATGTGCGCGCGTCTCTCTCTCTCTCTCTCCCATTCTCTCTGTCTCCAACGACAAAAGATTTTTGCTTGGCTCAAACAACTGTTTTGCTCTTCTTCGGAGCAGCTTCGCCGCCGTCAATATCTCAGCTGCGCCGCCAAAGAACCAGCAAAAAGCGCATTCTGCATGTTCTGCGCATCTCTCTTGCATGTGGCCTGACTCGCAGTGTACTGTATTCCGATGTGGCCTGTCTTTGCACCATCTCGAGCCTCTCAGCGGTGTTGCAAGCCGGCGCAAGGGAGCGTGGACGGGCTTGCCTCACGGAACGACATTGCCGGATCAGCAGTCGTGGCAATGGGAGCTCGTGCGTGTGCGCAGAAGAGCTTGCTGGCTGTCTTCTGCAGCAAATCAAAGTTGTTGTTTTTTTTTTTTTTGTTTTTTTTTGTTTTGTTTTTTTTTCGCAACAACAACAGCCGGGCAAGGCTGAAGGGCGTGGACACTCTGGCAAATGGAGGATCGTCAGTGCTTCTTCATTTGAACAAAGACCGTGTTGACACGGCGAAAGAGCAGAGGATGGCGTGCAGCGTGCGAAAATCTGGTGATTTTGGCCTCGCGTCAATTAAGGCGCTCCGAGAGAGCAGACGCTTCGCCGTGGGACCGGCACGCCGCGTCGCTTGGCGCATCGGACTTTTTGGAAGAAATTTTTGGAGAAAATCCTCTCTGCTCGGCGATTGCGCTGCGAGACAGAGAGTCAGTGCGCAGGGTCGAAAGAGGCTACCCCCCCCCCCCCCCCCCCCCCCCCCCCCCCCCCCCCCCCCCCCACACACCACCCCCCCCCCCACCCGGGGGGCCGCACCACCCCCGGATTCCCAACAAACAAAAAAACAAAAAA
>JALCCG010000262.1:0-29551 GCA_023212695.1 Sporisorium sorghi | reverse complement strand
ACCCCCCCCCCCCCCCCCCCCCCCCTCCCCCCCCTTCCTCCTCCCCCTTCTTCCCCCCCCCCCCCCCCCCCCCCCCCCCGCTCGGCATACACACCCTGCTCCATCTCGGCACCTCAAGACACCTTTTGCCCGCGCTTCATCTCATCCTCCTACGGCATCCCACACTTATTTTGCATTGTTTCTCTCCCCACTTCCAGGAATTCGCTTCTTATCGCATCTACGCCAAGCGGGCACCACCTCCATCTGTCCGCTAGCTGGTCCATCGTCTCTACACTTTTGCTAGCTCCTGGACTCGATTCGTTAGACACATCCTCAAGCGGCTTCCAAGCTCGGCATACACACGGTATCGCCTTCACACGGAGACCAGGACTCACTCGACCATTCTTCTCCTCGCAAGAAGCGGTGGCACCCCTCGCACAACATACACGCACAGAGGATGGTGCAATAAGGTCCTTGTAGCATATCGTCCCACCACCGCCTTCTCCCCAATCCTGCCTCGAGTTCAGGACTTTGGATCCCACCCAGCTGTCTCTTTACAGCACGAATCCTCAACGCCCATCTTCCGCAACGCCACGCGATCCACCATTTGTAGAACCGTCTTGCATAGAACAAGCAGCGTACAGCACATTTGACACCTCTGCCTCTTGACCGCACACCATACCAACAAACATGGCGCAACCCGTGGTACAGCAGCCTACCCTCTCGCCGCCGCTGTCGCCCTCCGGCGCTGGTCTCGCCTCGCTAGTTCGGACTCCCAGCTCCGACCTCGGTGCCAAAGCCGTCGTTCTTGCTAACGGCGATTCCACTGCAAACAATGCGCTCTCCAACGGCGTAAAGAAGAGCCTCAAGGAGAGCAACGGCTCCCATTCGCATCATCGACACAAGCCCCGTTCGCGTCCCTCTTCCAGTAGATCAGGCAGCAGCAATGGATCTCACACACATGCCAACGGCGCTCCATCGTGTCAGCAGCAGCACCAACAACAGCAGCCAGGAGGAGGCGTCGAGGCGGCAAAGGATCCTTCCATTGCCCAGGCGCCCGGAGCCAGCTTCTCCATCGCCATCAAGCCACAGGATCGCGATCCCAGCCTGCTTCGTCAATCACCCCAGCAAAAAGGTTTTGACGGTTTGAGCAGCTATCAGCTCGATCACAATGGCCGCATCCCTGCAAGCGAGTACAACTACGTGCAACGCGACAAGCTCGTAGCCAGCGCACAAGAGTCGGCTATCCGCTCCGGCAACTTGCACTGGGTCGCACTTATGGACCTCGCCCATCTGGCGTCGCAGCACCACTTGAGCCCGTACAGCGTCATGAAGTTTGGCCCTCGCGGCTCGCCCTTTGCCTACATCCCCATCACGCTGCAGCAGTCCATCGTGGTGGAAAACACCATGCTCCGACAGAGGGAGGAAGAGGTGCAAGCCAAGGCATGGCTGATTGCAAAGCGACAGAAGAAGCTCGGTTTGGTCACCAATGGTCAGGTGCCCATGGACAGCGACGACGATCTGCCCGTGCTCACCTTGCCTTCTGAGATGTTCAAGCCGATCACTGCCCAATCGCAAGCAAATGGAACCGCACCGCCGCAGAGTAGCAGGACAAAACGCCCCGCTTCGCTCACTACACCTCCTGAGACGCGCGCTAGGAGCGTCCTCCGCACCGACAACGCCGACGCCGACGACGAGAAGAAGGTGGAGCGCGATCTCAGTGAGGCCATGGCCGACTCGATCGATGCTTCTCGTTCGCCGCCGATGCAAGTTCTGCCGCCCGCCTCGAGCGAAGCCTCGTCCTCCGAAGAGGATGTCTCGGTCGCGCCAGCCACTGCAGAGCAGGTCGACCTTTCGCGCTTCGATCGCTCCACCAGGATGGTCGAGATCGGTTCGAACAACGAACGCAAGCCCGCAAATGGAAGCACGCCCGAAGATCAGCCACCCGCGAAAGACGAGAACGCCCAGAACGGCGTTGCGGACGAATTGATGACAAGCTCACAGGCGGGTAGCAGCGTCGAAGTAGGCGGACCCATGGACAAGGAGCGCATTATGGCGCAGGAGATGGAGAAAACCAGCCCCTCGGACAGGCCTGCGCAACTCGACGCTAGCAAAGACGCCAAGCCCGCCAAAGACGCTTCGCTCGGCCCGCTGGTACATGCCGAAGGCAATTCGTACGGTCCCGCCACCAACGGCACCGAGTCGCACCGCCGCTCGAACGAGGAGCAGCAACAGCACCAGCTCGCCATGAAGACGTCGGACACGCACCCGATCCACATCAGCCCCATCCTGCCGGACGATCTACTGGCCGAAGTTGGCCGTCGCTTGCATTCTACGGCTGAACCGCAACTGCGCAAATTGTGTTCGGGCCTTGCCAATGGCAGTGCGAACGGCGACGGCAATGGCAGCGTCGACTCGCACGATGCTGCTGGACAGCAGCACCAGCTCACGGCCTTTTCCGAAAGCTTCTTTGACGAGCACGCGCGCGAACAGGTACAAGGCGACCGACTCATCCGGCTGCGCAACATGCTCGATCTGACCTCGGTCACTGCCACGGATCCGAGTGCCAACTACCTCTCGCAGTCGCAGCTCGCCGAGCAGGCGTCGAAGGAAAACACGCTGTCGCTCTCCTCGCTCAGCGACCCTGGCGAAACACAAGGCGGGCCTATGATCGGCAACCTGCTGCTGTCGTCCTGTCCGGGTAAAAAAGTGCGGCTCTCGGGGCCCGTGCGTGGTCGGGGTGCCATTTGCCGCGATCTCGGGCTGGATCTTGCGCGTATCTACAGCATCGGCGTGCGTGCCGTTGTCTGCTGCCTCAACGACGAGGAGCTGTCGTACCTGGGGGCGCCGTGGGCGGAGTACGAGCGCGAGGCGGACCGGTTGGGGCTGGACGTGTATCGGCTTCCGATGGCCGAGGGTTTTGCGCCGACGAATGTGCACGAGATGGATGCGGCCATGACGTCGATTGTGATGGATTGCACGATGCGCGGGACGAATGTGCTTGTGCATTGTCGGGGTGGAGTGGGAAGAGCGGGGTTGATTGCGTGTTCGTGGTTGTTGAAGATGGGGTTTGTGGGGGAGCGGAGTAGGAGGGGGTTGGGGATGGATGTGGATGTTGGGGGGCAGGATGGGTTGGGGTCGTGTCGGGAGATTGTAAAGCGGTCAACGAGTGCGCATTCGCACGACGCTGTTGTTGGCGCGAATGGTGAGGTGCAGCAAATGGAGCAGCAGGAGCAGCAGGAGGCGGAGGAGTCGGAGTGCGACACCATCCTCGACACGGTCAGCTGTCTGATCGATACGATCCGCAGGAGACGCAGTCCCAAGGCTATCGAGACGGCCGAGCAGGTGCGCTTCCTCGTCGAGTACGTGACGTTTTTGCATCGCCAGGAGCGGCTCAAGGCTGCATTTGTTGGCGAGGCTTGATCGTCCGAGGAGGTGTTTTTTTATCCATCGTCGTCTGCAGCATCATTTTTTTATGTCAAACGGGTCGCACAATCCTAAGAAACACAACGAGCATTGAAGCAAATCTTGATTTCCTCTTGCATTTGCGGGATGTGTCTGCACGGAACAAGCCGTCATTGCGAAGAGGTCAAGCGCCGATCAACCCTTTGGCGCGCGCAATCAGCAACGCCTTATCCACCGCCCTCTGCGTAGGACCCAACAACGAATTCACCTTGTCCTCCAGCATCTCATCCAACCCAGTACTCGCTTCGGCGAACAACGCCTCCAATCTGCCCGCAAACTTGTTCAGATTCAACGCCATCTTTCTCGCAGCAACGAGGCGGTTGTCCTCGGCCTCTCTCTCCTGCTCTGCGCGTTTGCGTCTCTCCTCTTCGCCCGCCGGTGCCGTAGTGGACCGGGCGGTCCAGACGCCCGGCTCGTCGAGGTCACCGTCGGTCGCGGCGGGCGCGATGGAGTTCCAGAATTGGCGCAGGAACTCGGTCATCGACGCCTGCAGCGAGACGAGTGACTTTTGAACGGCGTCGGGGAGCGTTTTGAGGTCCGCTGCAGAGCGCGGGTTGAGCGACCGCGAGCGCAGGTTGGACAGCATGCGTGACATGGCTCGCTCCGTGCCAGCGGGGTTGGGTTTGAAGCTGCCCAAGACGATGGAGGCATCCTGCACCTGCTGGTTGAACCGCTCGACGTACGAGAGGTACTCGGACATCGACGTCGGCACCACCTCAAACGTCGACGCTTTGGACGCAGATGCGGGCTGTTTCGCTGACGTTGCTGTGCCATTCGAGGAAGGGCCGGATTGAGAGGTGCCCGAAAAGTAGCCTTCGAGGTTGGCCATGTTGAGCCTGACCTTGTCGCTCTTGGCCGTTTCGGTTAGATCGTCAATGACGATCTCCTTGTAGTAGTGATTCTTGATCCAGTCGACCGAGTCGTTGGCATCGTCCACGTCACCGTCCTCGGCCGCCCCGCCGAGCTTGGGTGGGTTCCCAGACTCGCCCTGCTCTACCGACGCAGGCACCGTCGACCCCACAGGATACTCTTCGCCGACGCCACCGACGATGCGCCTTCGCTTCCGCCGGTCCTGCTCCTCCTGATCACCCAGCGCCGAATCGAGCAGCGACTGCGAATGGTCATTAAAACGTCGCATGAGCGGCAACGTGCGTCGCTCGGCACCGGCACGCATGGTCCAGTCCTTCTCGTTGCCCGTCTCGCCGTGGTCTTCTTCCGTCGCTTGCAGGTCGAGCAGTCGGTCGTGCGGGTTGAACGTGCGTCTCGGTTCCAGCTGGTTGTCCTCCTCGGTCAGGTAAGGGTCGAAGATCGGATCGTCCTGCACGATGTGCTCCGACGCTGCGGATCGTGCACTCGTTCGCAGGCGATGGTACAGCTTCGACTGGAAGTACCGTGTCCAGAACGACCCTTCGTCGAGTTTGGACGGTACATTCTCCTCATACGCCCTCGCGACGACGGGGAACTGCTCAAACAGGTCGCGAATGAGTTCGGGAGTAATACTGAGCTTCATCTCTCCTGCTTCGTTGGGCGTCGGCTTGGGATCGGCCAGACGCGCATTGCGACCGGCTCGCTGTTCGAGTTTGGCGCGCTCGGCGCGGATGAGACGCTGGCGTTGCGGATGCGACCAGAACTCGGCGTCGGACATCTGACCCGAGATGACAATGTCCTTGTGGAGCGCTCTGAGCTGTGGGTTGGACTTGATGACGCTGATGCGAAGCTCGATGTCGGTCTTGGGTGGGGGCGCGTCTTTTGCTCTGGAACGTGCGGAGGGTGCGGGAGAGTCGGTCGACGAACCAGGCCGTGTGATCGTGGGCGTAGCAGCTCTGGTATCCGGCGTCACGGCACGGGTAGCAGCAGCAGACGGCGAAGAAGGTACCGGTGCAGGACTAGCAGGCGCAGACGGCGCTGCAGAACCACCATCGACGTTGGCCCTGTTCCTGCCCACAGCTGCAGCTAGCTCGGTCTTGAACTTTTCGCGATCGTCCAGCGCCGTCTGCTGTGCTGCGTTGAACACGAGGAGTACTTTGGGTTTGGATGCGATCTGTACGCCATTGGCCAGTACGAGCATGAGCGCGATCTGAGCCGCCCCGGCTTTGGACGTTTGAAGCCCTGCGATGTCGGCGAATTTGATGTGGAACGAGCTGACGCTGGATGTGGCAGAGGATGGCGTCCAGTGAACGGTTTCATTCGAATGGAGAGAGAGCGTGCCGGCCACCTTGTTGAAGGCAACGGCAGCGTGCATGTACGAAGAGGAGGAGGAGGACGACGACATGGTGGACGTGTGGCTGGATTGTCAGTTTGCAGTGTGTCGATGGCTGAGTCGTTTTGGGATTGGCAGTGGTGTCGGTTCGTCAGCTGCTCAAGTGCCGTGATGGGGAACGAGCCATTTATCCGACAGACTCGCTCTGCCCTTCCTTGACGGCCTGCCCGAAAGATGAGTGATGGTGCCGAAAGACGATGTGATCATGAAGAAGATGCTGAGTGTGTTGGATGTGATGTTCTCGAGCTCAGCCTTTCGGTGTGTGGAGGCTGTCGCCGATTTGGGTTATTTTGACAGAGAATCGGGGGAGCCTTCCGAGTGCACAGGCCGTGTGCTGTGTGCTGCCGCTGCTGCTGCTGCTTGTGAATTGTGTTGCATTGAACCCTGAGTTGGATCTTCGCTTCATCCGAACGACGCCCTTTTGAGCAGCACTGCGCAGTCATCTTGCTCTTTGCCTCTCTCCCGCCATCACCAGCACTCAAGGCTCGATCACCTTTGCTAGACGGCAACCATGCTCTCGCTACCCAAAAGGCTCATCTACGGCAGCCAAACCAAGTTCGATTTCAAGCTCTCCCAGCTCGACGGCATTGCCCGACTCTACTCGGAACGTCACATCCCCTACCACGACTCGAAATACTGGTCACGCTACCTCCAGCTCGATACTCCCACCGATGTCTTTTCTCTGCTCTCCTTAGCAGACCTCCGACGCGCTCGCAAAGATGCGCCCGAGAATGTCATTACCTTGGTCAGGGTCATGGTAGCCCATCTCGAAAGCCTTCTCGTCGATCCTCTGTTCGAGCCGCCACCTGCAACCAATGGTGCAAGTCTGGATCAAGGCGCATTGGCGTCGAGACTCAATGGCATCGCTGACATCTCAAAATGGAAAGTGCCAGGTGCCTCGCTCATGGGCTTTGACTCGACTCAGTCCACGCCGGGATCTGTGCAAAGAGATCGCGCAAAGGAGGCGCTCAACGTTGTTCGTATCCTCACCAGAACCCTGCCGGCTGTCATGGAGTCGGACGATGCTGCGTTCGAGCATGAAGTTCTCTGGACGCAAGCACCTGAAGCATACACACAGCCGAGCTCTTCACAAAGCACATCTAAAAGCAACACTCCCGACGCTCCACCTGACAAGGGCGATACTTCAGCGCAGTTCGTCATCGATGACGAGGACGAAGACGAAGAGGGGGACAAATCTGGTGCTCTTGATCATCCACTCAGCGAAAAAGTTGCCGAAAAGGCAGAATCGGATCACGACGACGAGCCAATACCGGTGGCACTAGGAGAGCGCTTAGTCAAGCTCGTTGTCGATCTGCTCTTTTGCTCCGGTTTCACCCTGCCATGGACAGAAGACCAGCTCGAAGAAGCAAACAGCACTGCATCGGCACCACCAAAACGCATCAACTACTCCATCTGGGAAGCCGGTGTGGGCAGCTCGGTCGACCTACCCGGCACCGCCCGCTTCCATGTCTCGAATCGAGTCGAGGTGTTGCGCCTCTTGCTCGTCGTTCTCTCCAAAAGCATTTACATCCCCGCCAACAAGCAAAACAGCCAGCTCGACCCGGCACTGAAGTTCGCCGTTCAGGATCTGGACAGGAGCATCATGCTGCCGCTGCTGTGCAGTCTCATAAACACGAGCATCACCAATGCGCGCAATTCTACTTCAGCCTGGCTCGGCCTGCCCAGCGTCAGCGGTCTCGTCGGAGGATCGAACGACGACGTGCGCACCAGCCTGGTCACCATGTCGTTGCAGATTCTGGACGTGCTGCTCACCTACGATGCGCCACTGCCCGGCGAGGCGGATGCGGTGAGCTTGAGTACGGTTGGACGACCTTTACCAGGTCCAGGTGGACGCAACGTTTTCAGGTTCTACCTGAGCAAGCTGCATCGCACGGCCGACTTTGACTTTATCTGGTCGGGTCTTTCGAGATCGTTCAACGAGCACATCAACTCGACGATCCAGATTCTGGCTATCCCCATCCCTACGGGTGGGCAAGGCAGGAGAGCCGCCGAGGCGAGCTGGCAGCTCAGCCAGGTCGCCGAGCGGCTCGTGCTGCTTTGGCGCTTGCTCGAGCACAACCACAAATTCCGACTGTACGTGCTCGACGACTCGAAGCGTGCACCGGAGCTTTTGGCCATCTTGCTCTACTTCTCGCTCACGTACAAGGACAACGTGGCTCTGCAAGGCCTGGTGCGGCTGTGTGCATTTATGCTGCAGGACGTGTCGAGCGAGCGCGCATTCGCCACACACCTCGCCAAGCCGGGCAGCGCGGCCAAGGTACAGCTGCCCAGCCGGCTCGGCTTGCTCGGCGGCAATACGGCGATCGATTTCCTGGTTCAAGGCGTCTACGCGCTCATCGCCACAACCAAGGGCCAGCTGGCATCGCTGTACGCCCCGCTCGTCATCGCGCTCAGCAACACGGCCCCGGCGTGGCGCTCGCTGTCCATCACCGCGTCGAGCCGTGTCATCCACCTGCTGCGCTCGTTTTCGCAGCCGTCTTTCCTGTTGTCGGACGAGGGGCATCCGAGGTTGTTGTTCTACGTGCTCGAGACGGTGAATGCGGTGCTGACGTTTGGGTATAATGCCAATGTGAACCTGGTGTATTCGTTGGTGTTGGCGCGGGGGCTGGTGGAGGCGTTGGAGGGGTTTTCGTTGCGGAAGGGGGTGGAGGAGGTGTGGCGGCGCAGGAGGGCGGTGGGGACTGAGACGCGGGACTGGTTCGAGAACGCGCCCAGGTTGGAGAAGCCGCCTTTGCCGGCTGTGACGTCTTCATCGACAGAGGCTGCTACGGAACCCATTGCTGCTGCGGGGAAAGAGGCGGTCGCGGGGGAGGATGACGCCAAACCGAGCGCGGCGGTGGACAAGGGCAAGTTGCGACGCATCTCGACGTCCTCCACCGACCTGCGCTCCGCCTCCGTAACGGAATGGCAAGGCGAGCTGTCCAAATACCCGCTCTCGGCCGTCGAAGCCGTGGCGGCGCAGTACATCGGCAAGCACGGTTTCGCGCCCACGCAAGCCTGGGTCGAATCATGGCATCCCGGCCTCCCCCTCGCCACGCTGCGCCTGGTGATCGACCGGCTGCTGCCCGAGATCGAGCGCATCGCCGCCGGCGGTGTCCCTACCAACGGCAGCCAGGTGGAAATCACGGGCGGCGACACGGATGCGCGCGTGCTGGCGTATCTCAGGGAGCAGCAGATGGAGGAGTACCTGCCCCCGCCCGCGGGTGGGATCCATGCGAGAGGGTGGCAGTGGACCGAGCAGGCGAGTGTGTGGTTGAGAAGTTATTTGTGGGGCACGATTTTCGTGTCGGCGCTGCTGCCGTATGGGTTGTGGAACGATACGGAGGTGCGGTTGTTCCGGATTCATGGAGGCGAGGCGAGGAGGTCCGGGCAGCAGGAGGCGAGGGATGCTGCTGCAGGAGCAGGGACGGCAGCGGGGGAGGCAGAGGTGGCTAGTGAGGGGAAGGCTTCGATTGCGTCTACGTAGCACAGCACCATTGTAGAGTCTTACTCTCTCACACACACAGAGATTCTGGCACTCTGTCACCACGTCCCACACGATTCAAAAGCAGACTGATTCTTCTTCTGTGCCTTACAACTCGTCATGTACAAAGCCCGGCACCGCCCCAGCCTCCAACATACCCACACCGCCCAACTTGTGCCCGCTCCACAGCACCGTCACGCCAAACACAAACACGAGCAGCGACACATCGTTGACCAGCGCATTCAGCAGCGCCAAGTACTTCCCCGCCAACCGTATAACCAGCTGCAGGTTGGGGATCGGGAGCATCGCGGTGAGCGTCGAGAGCAGCGAGGGCGGGGCGGGGGTCTTGCGGGAGAACACGGCGATGCGCACGGCTTGCAGGACAAGTTCGAGCGAGAGGAAGATCCAGAACAGCGGCAGCGCTGGCAAGATGGAGGAAGACGACAGGGGGTTGATGGCGGACCATTCGTCCGGGGTGGGCTTTTGGTAGCCGAGGCGGGCCCAGCGGCGCAGCGTGTTTGCGCTCGATGATACACTGGTTGGGGCGATGGAGTCGAATGCGTCGTTGACGGAGTCCGGGGTGGGCGAGGAGCGGTCGAAGTCGAACAGCGACGATTTGGCGGCCAGCACGGCGAGCGCGAGTACGAGCAAAGCCTGCAGCAGGTCGAATGCGCGTTCCGAGATCGGCTTGGTTTGCGTCGTTGTAGGTGCGACGTTGGCGGGTCCACCTGCACCACCGGCGGCACCAAACTGCTGCATCATCGCGGCGAGTTGCGGCGGCAAGCCGGACATGTCTGGCTGACCCCCCGGCGCCGCCCCTGGTCCGCCGTTGGGATCGCCGAATCCACCGCCTCCGCCACCTTGCAGCATGGCCATCAGCGCCTCCATGGGGGTCTGCTGCCCTTGACCCGCATCGCCACCGCCAAACATGGCAAACGGATTCGTCGCTTCCTCCCCGCTAGGTGCACCGCCGCGTCGAGGCAGTGTCGAAATGTCGACTTCGAGCGGATCGTCATCATCGGCTACCAAGCTCAGCGGCGCCGCCCCTGGCGCTGCTGCGGATGTGTTGTTGGATTGGGGGTTAGAGGGCAAGGAAGGCGTGTTGTCTTTGAGGTAGGCAGAGGCGCCTTCGCCCCGACCGGTGTTGGTGATGCGTGCAAGACGGTCGGAACCTTTGCTGAGGATGCGTGCTTTGCGGGCTTCTCGTTTCAGGCGCGCTGCTTCGGCTGCGTCGACTTCGGGAGTGGCAGTGGCGTCGGGAGAAGCAGCGGCCGCGGCCGGCTCTTGAGGCGTGGATGTGTCTGACATCGCGGCGGGATCGTCGCTGTCGTCGATGCTGCTGATTTGAGCACGATGGTGGTGGAGGCGCGAGGATCGATGACGGATCGTGCGCAAATCAGGATCTTTTCTGAGCATCGAGGTCTAACATCTTGGAATTAATTCGAGCTCCTTGACACGTTTCAGGCAGAGCTTCTGCGCCAAGAGACTCACTCTGTTTCTTTGCTTCATTGGCTTGCGCCTCTCACATTGTCAGTTGGGTGGCAGCGAATGCGTGCGTAGAGTGCAATGTGATCTGCCAAGAAGTGATGCGCAATGCAGCTGCTGCTCCAAGTTGCTGACTGCCAACAACAGCGTGGGAAGCATGACTTTCGGTGTGTGTGCTTGGACCACGCGCATTGACAGCGAAGGCACAATTTTTCTTCCTGCTTCTCGGCGACATACAGTAGCGCGCGGTGGAATTTTTGCTTCTCTTTGGACTCGGCAATGCCGAAGCAACACAGCCCGAGACTGAGAGAGCGCGTTGCTGGTGTCGGTCTTGCCGAGTGGCAGCAGTTGTTGCTCATTGCTTGCTTGTCTTTCGGGTTTGCTTCCGACTCGTCGAGCATCACTTTCACTCTCACCATCACCATTCTCACCCTCGTTGAAACGCTGGTGTGATCGTGCAGTGTATCCCTCTCAGCTCCAGATTCGGCAGGCCGATCATCTGTTGTCAACAAGCATCGGAATCGCCTCCGTTGACGACAGCATTCGCTCGCTCGCTCGCTCGCTCGCTCACTTTCACTCATCATCACCATCGCCATTCGTCTTACATCCCACACTCGGCGATTCCCCCGCAAATCCGCTCCTGCAAACCCACTTTTGGCTCTCCTGAAACGCGCACTTTTTTGTTCTCCATGCTACCCACCTCGCGCATCGACGCCGAAAAAAGGTCATCCTTCACCCGAATCAACTTCGATCACTCAGTAGCAGCGCCGTCGTCATCCACACCATCCTCGCCCTACGTCGCTACGGGCTACTCGTCTTCCGCTTCCACTTCTTCGGCCATCGATTCATCCCAGGACGTACCCGCTCCTTACCGCAAGCGATACATCGACAGCCACGACACGCTCCTTCCCACTCACTCCCCACCTGCTACCAGCTACCACGCTCACGACTCGCCCGGCAGGATGAGCAGCCCAGCTCCCAACAACGGCAGCAGTCGTCGTTTTGCGGCTGGCTTCGATCCATATTCGTCAAGCCAGGTGACTTCATATCAAGGCGCCAACCTAGACGCGCCCTCGGACTCGGCTGCACTCAAAGCAAAAGAGGCTGGATTTGCTCCACCACTCTCGCATCAGAACAGCGGCGCCAAGGTCAACATGTATGCGCACCTCATCCCCGTCCACAAGCAGCGCCGGGCACCCAATTTCGAGCTGCTCATCTGGACTTTGCGTCAGGAGGAAGTCGTCGGTCTCATCTACACGATCCTTTCGCTCATCACCCGTCTTTGGGGCATCGGCAAGAGCAATGTTGTCGTTTGGGACGAGGCCCACTTTGGCAAATTTGGCTCGCATTACCTCCAGCAGGAATTCTACTTTGACGTACATCCTCCTCTCGGCAAGATGCTCGTCGGTCTCGCCGGTCTCATCAGCGGATACCGAGGTCAATTCGAGTTCAAATCCGGAGAGACCTATCCCGCCGACGTCAACTACATTGGCATGAGGGTCATCCTCGCCATGTTTGGTGTCGCAATGGTCCCACTCGCTTGGTTCACCAGTGGCGGTCTCAACTGGAATTGGCGCTCTCGTCACCTTTTGACGTTGATGGTGCTGCTCGACAACGGCTGGCTCGTCATCTCTCGTTTCATCCTGCTCGACTCGATGCTCCTCTGCTTCACTTTCACCACCGTCCACGGCCTCGTCAAATTCATGCAGTACAAGTCCGCGCCGTTCACGAAAGGCTGGTGGTTCTGGCTTGCCTTCACTGGCGCTTCCATCGGCTGCGTCTCGTCGGTCAAGTGGGTCGGACTCTTTGTCACCGCCCTCGTCGGTGTCTTTACGGTGGAAGACCTCTGGGAGAAGTTCGGCGATCTTCGCATGCCCGTTCGCGCCTATGCCCGTCACTGGTGTGCGCGCATCCTCTGCCTCATCTTCCTGCCGCTCACCATCTACATGCTCAGCTTCAAGGCGCACTTTTTGATCCTCAGCCGCTCCGGTCCAGGCGATGCTCAGATGAGCAGTCTCTTCCAGAGCCATCTGCGCGGCAACGATTTTGCGCTTTCGCCTCCCGAAGCTGCCTTCGGATCCAAGATCACACTGAAAAACATGGGCTACGGTGGTGGCTTGCTCCACTCGCATGTTCAAACTTATCCGGTTGGATCGGGCCAGCAGCAAGTCACTTGCTACCACTACCGCGACAACAACAACGAGTTCATCATCACCCCACCTTGGAACGAGCCGCAGTTGCCCGCCAACTACTCGTCCTCCACCGAGCCCATCCGCATGCTCAAGAACAATGACGTGGTTCGCATCGTCCACGACCAGACCAAGCGCAACATCCACTCGCACAACATCGCTGCGCCTGTTACGAAGGAGAACCTCGAGGTGTCTGGCTACGGCGACGAGAGCACGGGCGATGACAACGACCACTGGGTGGTGGAGGTGGTGGATGATATGGTGCATGGCAAAGTGCCGCGCGGTGGACCCGTGCGATCGCTGACGACCCGCCTCAGACTGCGACACAAGAACATCGGCTGCTACATGCGAGCTGCCAACGCCGTGCTGCCGCAGTGGGGCTGGAAGCAGGTCGAAGTGTCGTGCGACAAGGAGAACAACCCCAAGGACCAGCACACGTGGTGGAACATCGAAAACCACTGGAACGACCGTCTCCCGCCCGGCGACTCTCAACTCTACCGCTCGCCCTTCCTGCGCGATTTCATCCACTTGAACGTGGCCATGATGACGTCGAACAACGCTTTGATTCCGGATGCGGACAAGGAGGACATCCTGGCGAGCAAGCCGTTCGACTGGCCGTTCCTGTGGAACGGCCTGCGCATGAACTCGTGGGACGACAACTCGATCAAGTTTTATCTGTTGGGTAATCCGGTGATCTGGTGGTCGTCGTCGCTATCGCTCATCGGGTTCGCGGCGACGTGGCTGTGGTACATGATGCGTCGCCAACGACGCATCCAGGACCTGTCGCCCGCGGACTGGTCGCATTTTCTCTACGTCGGCAAGATCGCCGCGTTCGGGTGGGTCCTGCATTACCTCCCGTTCCTCATCATGGCCCGGGTGTGCTACTTGCACCACTACCTGCCGATTCTGTACTTTGCAGTGCTGATGCTCGTGCATCTGCTCGACCACTTCGTCTGGCGCCCCACCACCGCGGTGTACTATATGGGGCGGAAGCAGCGCAAGCCGCTCGCCGAGGCCGTGAAGGACGCCGTGTTTGTCGGGTGTATCGTCGCGGTCGTGGGCGGGTTCTGGTGGTTCCGAGGTAATGCGTACGGGTTTACGGGCGATATCAACAAGCATAAGGGACTGAAGTGGCGTAAGAGCTGGAACATTTACTGAAGTCGATGCTCGGGCTGGAAGTGTTAAAGACATACTCTCTCTTGTTGTGCTGGCTGCGCCACAGGGCGGCGGCGGTGGTCGCGGCATTGAAGTGTACTCACGATTTCCCGAACCTTTCGCTTTGCGGAACACATTCTTTTGGGACGCTCGCGCAGTGTCCCGGCTGTACAATCACCTTCACTCACACAAGCGAAAAGTGCGAATCGAATCAAAAGGAACACGGTCTCTTCTTCTTCAACCGCGTGGGAATGTTCATCGTCCTTGATAGCTGGGTTGGAGCTGGTGTTGTGCGTTTGAGAGACGACGGCCTCTGAGCAGATCCGAACAGCTTGGCACATTGATGGGTTTGAGCTCGAGTTCGTGTGTGATTGGGAGAGTCACACCCCAGAGCGCAAGCAAAGCGGCTGCTGTTGCCTTGCGTCCTGATCGGCTTCATTCTCTGTGCTCCTTCGTCGTCGTAGCACAACGCTGTCCTAACACGTACACTCTCCAACAAGCCAATCAGTCGAAATGCAAACAAGCAAAACTTTCAGCAAGTTGACGTTGTCTGCAAACCCAATGTGTATTCGTGCCAGGCGAAAAATTGCAAAAGAGTCGCAAAAACTCCCATACGAACGGAGCTTTTTATGATGCTGCCGACGATGAATCCGAGGCTAGGGAGATGGCCGAAGAGTTTCTGCTGTGTGACGCACGCTGCTGAGCTTTGTTGCCACTCGCACCTTGCTGCTGATGTTGCGATCGCGACTGCTCTGCCGCTGCTACCGCCTCACTCTCCATCTGCACCTGCACCGCCGCCGCCGCCAACGCAGCCGCCCTCCGCTTCTCCTCCTTGAAACACCGATGATCATCCCACCCAATAAACCCAAAACTGCTCAACACCGCCGTCGAGCCCACCACCGCCACCATCCCGCCCGTATGACTCCCCTTTAGCGCATCGATCACCACCGCCAGCGGGATCGTCAGCGACAACCCCAGCGTCGTTATCAGCGGCGAGCTCTTCAGCATCGCCAACAAATAAATAAAATCACTAACAAAAGTGATGCACATGTTGACCACCACGCCCGCCCAGATCTGTGGGGACGGTGGGAGAGAGAAGGTCTCGATACCCGAGTAGTGGAGGAGAGGGAGGATGGGCCAGAAGCAGGTAATGTTGATGGCGCCCACGATACCGAACATGAGCGGCATCGAGATGCGGTCCTCGGAGCCGATGCGCGTTTTGAGCAGCATGACGTAGAGCGAGTAGAGGAAGGCGGAGAGTAGGGCGAGCATGTCGCCTAGCGGTGCGTTGGGCGGTTTGCCCGCCGTCAGCACTCCCACAGCCGGTGGCATGGATGCGGCAGCAGAGGAGGAGCGCTTCCACAGGCCATCCAGCACCGCCGCTCCCATAGTGTCAGTTGCGGATGAGATTGTCGAAGTCGCCGTGTCTCGATCGGCGAACGTGACAGCCGCCACGCCCAGCGCCGAGATACACACCGCGCCTAACCGCGGCAGCGTGAACCTGTCCACGCCCAACGCCGCCCCCAGTGCCAGCGTGAAGAACCCACTCGCTGACCCAATCGTCGTGCCACTGGCAACCGAAGTCAACCCCAACCCAGCGTTAATCGCCCAGTTCGCCCCAAACCACACGAGCGTGAACTGCGACGCCAGCACGACGGTCTGCTTCAACGTCAGCGGCGGCAGCGGAAGCGGCACAATGGGTGCTGCGGCTGCTGCTGTTACGGCAGCGGCTGAAGGGCGGACGATGCTGATCGAAGTCCGCGGTCTCCTGCCGTCGATGGAGGAGGGGCGCGGGACGGAGGTGGAGACGAGGTAGGGTCGGACGGGCGAGCTCGGGCGAGAGACGGGTGGAGTCGGAGCGAGCAGAGGCGTGGATGCTGAGGAAGAGTCGTCCTGCTGCTGTTGCGATTGCGAGAACGAGCGCGTAAGTCGGATCGGCTTCTGCTTCAGGTTCGACTCGCCTCTCCCTCGTTGTTGTTGTTGCTGCTCCTCAGCGAGAAGTGCAAATGGCTTGATCGCCGGCGTCGTTGCTGTCGCCGCTGCTGCGGACGCCACCACTCTTTCCGTCGTCTCGTCAGCCGTGACGGTAGGCACGTCAAACCCGAGCGTCTTGAGCCACTTGGGCAGCTCGTCTTTATCGTCTGCAACGTCGCCCTCTTCACTCGTCGTTGCCGTACCTTCCACATCGTGCTGCGGCAATCTCGTGTACTTTTGCGCATCAGCGGTGTTGCTCCACCGTCTGCGCAGCCTGCTGCTGAGCAGATACGGCACCAAATAGAGCGCAAACGACGAGGTGTTGGCGTATGTGACGAAAAAGGGCTTATCGTATCCACCTGTCGTGAGCAGTGCGTTGGTCAAGAAATTGGAAGCGGTCCAGAGAACGACGACGATAAGCAGGAGCAAGAGGCCTTGCATGTACGATTTGCGCCTGCGATGCGATTGCGTATCGTCCGAGCCAGATGGCTGACCTGCAGCGGCGTAGTTGATAGTGTTGTCGGCCATAATCTCGATCGCCGGCTGCCCAGATGGTGGCGGTAGAGAGAGCGGAGGAGGCTCGACGGCTGCAGCTCAGCTTAGGCGGAACACCGCAGGCGGGATGGATCCGACGCTCGAGCTCGCGATTGAGCCTTTCGTGACTCAGCTTGTCGGGGGAGCGCGCCGACGAGAAATGTGATGATCGTGATGGATGAGAGAGTGATAGATAGAGAGTGAAAAGCAGCACTCAACAATCAGCATGCGCGAGAAAATAATGTCGGCGGACTCGAGCTCAGTTTTTTCATGCAGGAAAGAACCCTTTTTTGTGCTGATAACTATCGCGTGCTTCGGCAGTCTTCGCAGCGCTCTGATCCGCGCTTGACCGGCGAGGTGTCGTCCGCGTGAGGGTTCTTTTTTTTGCAGCCGCTTGTTACATCGGAGACAAGCGCAACCCACTTTTGCCTGCCTGTCTCCTCATCTGCCGCACCTCACTTGGATTCAGTGAGCTTTGTAGCAGATGTCGGTGTTGCCGGTACACGTGAGCAGAACACAAGCATCAGGCGACGAACGCTGATGTAGGAAAGACGAAGCAAAGAAGCGTTTTAATTTTTGGGTGGGGAATGACGCCTCGAGTGGTGACAATAGCGACGAATCAAACATGACTGCAGTTGCAGGTTAGCTGCCGATGCCGTTATGGTCGAAAGTAAGACACTTTCCCACGAAGGTCATGGTGCCAGTCAGTCGGATGACTGCTCTCGTTGGTTGACGTTAAAATGTCCACCGTTTAGCTGGCGTTCATGATGGCGTTGATCAGGTCACCGTTGGACTCCTTGAGCGCCTTGACGGCCTTCCTTCGCGAGCAGCTCACCTGCTGCATGACGAGGTCGATGTCCTTGGCGTCGACGCCCTCCTCATCGATGGGCGAGTCGTCCTCCTCCTCTTCCTCGGCCTTCTTCTCCGCACCGGCACCCGAGTTCTGGAGTGACTCGGCGAGCAGACGCTCCTGAGCCTCGGCCTGGGCCATCTGCTGAGCAGCCTGAGCCTGGGCGTACTGCCCCATGTCCTCAGCCTTGGCCTCGCCGAAAACAATGTAGACGTCCGAGTGCGACGACTTGTAGACCTCGGGCTGGGCGATCACGTAGAGGTGCTGTGCAGTTGGCAATGTCGGTGGGGAGCGTTTCCAATAGAAGGTATGTCAGTCATGATACCATAGCAAGTAGAGTATATCGAAGAGGGACGCGAGACTTACACCACGGGGGCGGCGCATGGTAACACGGGTGATACCGCCGACCTTCTTGAGACCAATACCCTGAAGGGCCTTGCGCGACTTGCGCTCGGCACGCGAAGCGACCTTGTCGGAAGCGTGGACATCGGCGCCAGCGTCATCAGACTCGACCTCGTGGACGTTAAGCTATCGAGTCGAAGGCGAGCGATTATCGAAGTGTCAGGTCGAGATTGTGGGTGCGTGTGTGTGAATTGAGTGCAAGGGGTCAGCTTTTGCGTCTTCAATGGCGCTTATAGCAATAACAGCCATTGCGACTGTCGGGTTGAAACTTACGTCCTGAACGTCGTCGGCGATCTCTTCGATAGTAGCAGACATATTGACCTGGAGTCGCGAGCAATCGAAGGGAAGAAAGTGAGCAAGTGGTTGAGAGGGTCAATGATCGATGCTGGCGGTGCCGTGGTGCTGCGATGTGCGTGCTGAAAGCAAGATCGCTGCTGTTGCAAGGATGCGTACTGTTGTTGAGATGATATGGTAAAGATATCGAGTTGCTAGAAGAGAAGAAAGATGTCAGTGCTCAACGTTGACAACGACGATGAGCAGCGCAACACACCGATGCAGCAGCGCTTGTTCGAGCTTCAATCGGCTGCACAGACTGACTGCCGCTGTGGCTTTGATTTGCTCTGCTTTGCTTCTGACGCCTTCTTCTCGTTCTTCTTCCAACGCATTTCAAGTCTTTCACTTTTCACTTGCCCCGCGCACCAATTAAAAGGTCAGCAGCTTTTGTATTCAGCCTCTTGAATTCAACCCTCCTTCGCCTACATCCACTCACCGCAGTTCTTCATTTTTTCGAAAACTTTGATTGTTAGATTAAGTGCACATCTCAGATCTTTGCAGATCGGGGGTCGGATCTTCCCTCCACTACGAGACGTCCAAAGGCTGAGCAGAATCATCAGGCCGCAAAAGACCCTGCAGCAGACCTTTCGTAGCTACGACCATCACCATTGCCAACCTCCGCAATCATGATGCGATCAATACTCCGCTCAGGCTCGGCCAGGACAGTCCTGCGCCCCTCTCAAGCACACGCTTCTACATCTGCGACGACGCTGCCTTCGTCACGGCAAGCCACAACAGCGAGAGGACTAGCGACCTTATCGTCTCGCTCTTCCTCGCTGGCGTCTACTCCTCGCCCATCACTAAGGCTTCCATCACTCGCGCAGTCTCGCTCGCTGCATGCATCACAAACAAGACTCGCTACCACGCTTTTACGCAAACCCGAGGAACCAGAAGAGCCCGAAGTGTACCGCGATGGTGAGCCTACCATCATCGCTACCGACCGCGCCATCGCTCAGCTCAAAAAGGTAGCAGAGCGGGAGAACAACTCGTCTCTAGCTCTCCGAGTCGCCGTCGAACCAGGAGGATGCCATGGATACCAGTACAAGATGGAGATCACCGAAGAGATCGAAGACGACGACTTCCAGTTCGAAGTGCACCCTGGCGTCTCGATCTTGGTCGACAGCATCAGTCTAGCGCTCGTACGAGGCAGCACCATCGACTATGTCACCGAGCTCATCGGATCTCAGTTTGCCATCAAGAACAACCCACAGGCAAAGGGTGCAGGCTGCGGCTGCGGTGTCAGTTGGGAACCTGCCATCTGATTCGTCTTTGCGTTTCAAACACATGTTTCTCTGCATCTCTTGCTCGCCACTCTTATGCTCACCTGTACACTATTCCTTGCCACTTCTAATTTAGAAGCATCAATCGCCACATCCCATACTGTCTCAGCAGCGTACGAGCGAGTACAAGGTCGAGCATTTTGAAGCAAAACTGATTCGGTCGGATGAGCAGATTGTGATTGGTAATGCAGCCGTAATTTTGCGGAGAGGCCGACGGGTGACTGAATCGGCGGCGACTTCGAGAATCTTCGCAAAACGCGTTCTCTCTGAAATGTCACGGACCTCTTCGCTGAAATCACAGTTCAAGGCTGAGTCAAACTCAGAGACCAACACTTCATCCTCCTGCTCGTCCCTTCTTGCCGTCTCACCATCAACACCACACACAGACATCGTTGAGAGCCGCTCAAGATGCCGCTCAATTACTCAAAATGGGACAACCTCGAGCTCTCCGACGACTCGGACATCGAGGTCCACCCTAACATCGACAAGAAATCCTTCATTCGCTGGAAGCAGCGCGACATCCACGAGAAGCGAGACCAACGCAAAGCTGAAAAGGACGCTCTTCGTGCGGAGATCGATACCAACAACGCCCTCGCTCCTCGTCTCGACGAGCTGGTGCAGCAAACCAAAAAGGAGGGTTCCGCGTACTACTCGAGAGAGGTGGCAAAGCTCAGTGCAGGAAGGCAAGAGAGAGGCAATAAGGATGGTCCCAACGGCCCTACGACCGACGACATGATCTTGAGTCTCTTGCTCCAGATCCAACAGCAGGACAACGTCAAGGGCAAGACCGGCGACGATCTCGATCACCTGCTGGTCACCGAGCTCGAGGGTCACAAGCAAAAGCTCGCCGCGAGGCAGACACAGATCCATTTCGAGCTGGAGCAGATGGAGAAGGAGGACTCCAAGAAGATCACCAGCGACGGCATCAGGGAAGGTTGGAACTCGGGCTATGTTGCCAAGGCTGAACCTGAGCCACAACCTAAACCAGCGTCGGCGGACAAGGGCAAGAAGAAAGCACAAACCGTCATCGAGACGCTCAACTCTCCCTCAGCATCTACGAGCAAGGCTGCCGACGTGGACGATGACGACGATGACGATGACGAGGACAACATCCCCGAAGCAGACGATGTGATGCGTCAATTCGCCAACCTGCCATCCTGCGTCCCATCCTCCATCCCGCTCTCCGCTTCCGCCCTCCCGTCCAACTTCGACACGGTCAAATCGCTCAACGTCGCCGCCTTTGAAACCGCGCTCCAGTTCCTCTCCAAGCACAAAATTCTCCTCTCGGTCAACAACAACACCACTGACTCTCTGCTGCTGGAAGCCTTCAACGCACAGATCGCCTCAAACGCGTCGCTCGCCCGTCGCTGCGTTGAGAAGGCGCTCATGATCCAGTACTGCAACAAGCTCGGTCCGGACGGCGTCAACCTGTTCTTCCGTCGTATGGTTGGAAGCAAAGACGGTCGTGCCAGCGTTGTGTACCTCAACGACGTGCTTGCCACCTACTCGCGCATCCGGGATCGATCCAAGGCGCTTTCCGAACAGCAGTCGTCTTCGGGTGCGGGAGAGGAACAGATCCAGCTCGTCGCAGAGGACGAGAACACCGTCATTGGCTTCGAGGTCCCCGACGGCCCGCCGCCGGAGATGATCGAACTCGAGGGAGAAGCAAAGGAGAAGCTTGACCCGGAGGCTGTGAAGGCGTGGCTGCAGAAGCGATGGGATATCTTTACGGCTTTCCCGGCGGAGTTCCAGGAGGCGTTGAAGAGCAAGGATCTGGCAAAAGTCAACAAGGTGTTGGGGAACATGAAGGTCGACCAGGCCGAGGAGATTGTTGCGCAGCTCGACCAGGCGGGCATTTTGAACTTTTCCAGTCCCGAGGTCAGGGACGAGACGGGGCGTTGAGAGGGGCAGGGTGGATGACTGCGAAGCAATGAAATGCAGCTCGAGTGCTTTCTTTGATTCCTGGGCGTTTGTGTGCGAGTCGAGGATGTGTTGTGAGTGTTGAGGTCCAGCAAGCGTTTCTTGTGTGTGGTGTGTTCGCGCACCACGCTTTGGACGCGCTTGTGTTCATCAGTCGCTCTCACCATGACACACGCACAACCCTACAATGAGCGAGACTTTCTTTCACAGATGGCATTTGACAATGAAACCCCTCTTGCGTCTACAACCACCCTCTCAACCGGGCCACGCTCCTAAACGCATCCGACCTCGCAAACGCTTCCACCTGCTCCTCCTCCCACCCCTCCAGCTCCCCCACTTTCCCACCCCTCTCACCTCTACCCCCACCGCCAACAATGTACGCCGCCATCAGCATCCTCCCCGACTCGCCACTCAGCTCAGCCGCCTTCTTCCAGAACCTTAGGATTCCTTCGCTCTCCGAGTAGATTACCGACGCGATGTTGCTGAGGTAGTCGAGGTCCGCCGCGAGCTGTGCGGCGCCGATCTCGGTGAGGCGCGGCGGTAAGGACGGGAGGGTGGAGGTGAGGAAGCGCGTGAGGAAGAGCGTGAGTAGAGAGTGCAGGTACTGCGAGAGCACGCCTGCGTCGCTTTCGTCGGCAGCATCTTGTGTAGTGACTGCGGTAGAGTCGGGCGTGGGATGTGAAGAAGAGGGGACGGTGGTGGTGGAGAACGCTTGGCGGTGCATGGTGGAACGTTCTGCGGCGTCTGCTGAGGATAGTCCTCCTGCCATTGTTGGGTGCCTGGCATGCGCCGGTTCAACCGCGTCTCCGTCTGCAGCTTTCCCCTCCTTGCCTGCCTCCTTGCCCGCGTTGAGACAGAACAGCAACACCTCGTCCGCATAGCCCTCAAACAGCCTGGGCAAGTTGAGCATGGCCTCGCCGATCCTCGCCATAGCCTCGGTCGGGCTGAGACTGAACTTGGGCATAGCGAGGTCGTACTCGTTGACAATACTCGGATGCTTGTTCGAAGTCCAAATCGGCAGTGATGGATACAGATCCAACTCGGGCAAAAATTGCGAGAGGACAAGGTTGTGTTGGAAGGCTTGCACCGTCGAGGCGGTCGACATGACGGCAGCACGCGCTCGCGGGAGCAGGAGTGCACCAACGGAGGAGTGATGCCATGAAGCCGTCGAGAGGAGGTGCTTAGATCTCGAGATGAGCTCGTGAAGTGTGGTCGAGTTGAGCGTAGACGTCGCCAAGGCCGTCAATGGGCTTGTGAAGTCGACCGTGGCCTGGCTGTCGCTTGTTGGAGGGGGTGATTTGGCCAACACTCCAAGCTCGGAAATTTGGTATGCGATCGACTCTTCCAAGCCGCGAATCGCAGCCACACTCTCTCGGCAGGCAGAAAGCTTTTCGGTCGCTTTGCGGAACCCGTCCCAGTCACTCGAGTTCAGCACCTCTCCGCGCTCGTCGTACGTCAGTGCAGCTTGCCTGGTGCTTTCGGAGAGGTGCATTCTGCGGATGCGGAATTGCATGTCGTTGAGCACGCTCTGCAGTTCCATTCTGAGCGTGACGTGCGCACGCGCGAGCGCGGACTCGATGGTGCCATCCAGCGAAGGGAGGAGTGATGGCGTTGCAAACGATTTTGTCAATGCGGTGGAGCGTCGGAGTGCAGCCTTGGCTACTTGGAGTGCCTGGGTGGACGCCGTCGAGATGGTCGTCGCCGAAGCCGGGGCTGTAGTCTGAAGAGCCTGTAGGCGAGACTGCATAGCTTCGGCTTCGAAAGTGGCGAGGCGGGTCTGGTAAGGAAGAAAAGGCTCGATCATGAGCTGAAGCCATGGCTTGTCGGTCGTATCGAGGGCCAGCAGGTTGCAGTCGATGGGCGATGATGCCCCACCTGCGTCGTCGTCCTGTTGACTATCCTGCGTAGTCTTTGCTTCCGACAGAATAGATTTGACGGCACGGACGGCTTCTTCTGTGGCTTTGTATGCATCCGTCAAGGCTGTCAAGAAAGATTCGAGATCGGGAGCGAGTGTAGCTTGCTGGATGCATGCATGGATGGGCGGATCGAGCCTCACCAGGATATCGGCGGTGAGCAGCTGAGTGGCACGGTTGGGATCGGTAAACAGCGAGGACGAGGCAACACGCTCTTCGCCAAGCAGTGCGAGAAGATCACCAAAAAGGGATGTGAGCTGTGCCGGGAGCGGCCTTTCGCTCGTCTCTGATGCTGTCTGCGCCCACCTGGAGAGCAGAGTTTGAGAGCGAGTCTTGATGTAGGCCTCAAAGAAGGTGGCCGGACCGTCGTGGGTGGATGCGAGCAGCTTGGCCATCTGAACTACCGTGTCTCGGTCTCGATCGACGATGGCCTTTTGGAGGACGGGTATGAGCTGTTCGTGCAGTCTTTGCGTTAGAGTGTGCAGCAGTTGACTCCTCTCTTGATTCGACTCTGCCGACCCGCTGAAGAGGCGCAGCGAGTCCGTGGCCTTTGCTATCCTGTCGACAGCGTCCTGCCACCTCGATTCGCTTAGCAGCATTGTGACCTGGCTCTCGAGCGTCGACCACGCCTGCGCCTCTCGGAGGGTGTGACGTGCATCGATGAGGCCAGCTTTGGCTTTGGAGAGCGCTGCAATTCGAGCCAGTAGGAGATCGGTAGACGTGTCCTTGGCCGCAGATTGGCTTTGAAGCGAGTCAACTCGAGATCGGAGAGCGGTTGCGGCATCTGACATGAGTCTGAGCTCGATACCGATCTTGGGTATGGTTGATACGAGCGAGGTGATGATCTGATCCAGCTCGGTGCGGGAAGCATCGCGAACCGAGGACAAGGACAGGGACAGCTGGCGCAGTGCGGCAGCAGTGTCGTCTAGGCTTGAGTTGGTGGTGGTGGAAGTGGAAGCAGCGGCGTAGTGATCGAGCCAAGCAGCGAGCTGAGTAGGTTGCTCAGCGTTGCGGAGTGCGCCGATCGCATCCGATGGCGTCGCTGAATTGCTGCTGCTGCTGTGATCAGATTCGCCGTGCTGATCAGCAGCAGCAGAAGGTGACAGCGCCATGACACGTAAGCGGCTGCTATCGGAGTGAGTCCGATGCGAAAGTGCTGCGCCAAGGTGGTGATCCGATGTGATGAGGCGAGGAGAAGAAAGGCGGACTGGTCCAATGTCCAAACCCGAAGCCAGGGTCCTCTGCCGCTCCTCAGCTTCCACGGTCTGTGCTCGGCGTTTCCGACTCCACCTTTCTTCTTCCAGCTCGGCCTTTCCGCGAGCGTTTTGCAGGCGATACGCACTTTTTTGCTCACCCAATTTTTGAGGTTTTTTTTGGATTGACAACTTTCTTCTCGACTGTCACTGTGATCAGACCCTTCCCTCGCCATACGATCACTCAGCAATGTCGACAGCAATGGCGGCGGCAGCATCGGCGGCAGCGGCACCGTCATCGTCAGGGAATGCCGATCTCGTCGCCACCACCTTCAAACGCCTGCATCCCATCTCGTATCTATCGCGCTTCCTCGACGCCTCCATTCGCGAGGATGGTCGTGCCCTCACCGCCTTTCGCGACGCCACCCTCACGCTCGGCTCCATCTCGACTGCAGATGGCTCCTCTTTTGTTCGCATCGGCAACACGTCATGCATCGCAGCCATCAAGGCAGAAGTAGCTGCGCCTCAGCTCTCTCGTTCGCGCGAAGGCTACCTCATCCCTAACGTTGAGCTCCCCGCTGTGTGCTCGTCCAAGTTCAAACTGGGAGCACCAGGCGAGGAGGCCCAGGTGCTGACCAGCAGGCTTCTGGCGCTGCTCAACAGCTCCAACGTGCTCGACAGGGAGCAGCTCTGCATCCAACAAGCAAAGGCCGTCTGGTGCCTTTACCTCGACATCAGCTTCATCTGCTTTGACGGCAATGCGATGGACGCAGCCGTGCTCGCCGCTGTCGCAGCTCTTTCGAATAGCAAGTAGCTCAAAGTTCGATCATCTTCTCGCCATGCACATACAACTGACATCCACCTCCGCTTCCTTCGACAGCAAAACTGCCCAAAGCCACCTACGACCCAGATATGGAACAAGTGCGCTGCTCCTCCGACCGCACTGCTTTGCATCTCGAGGACCTCCCTCTCGCCTCGTCCTTCTCCATCTTTGAGAACCAGCATCTGCTCAGCGATCCTACCGCCTTCGAATCCGCTCTCGCGTCTTCCCATATCACCATTGCCGTCTCGCTCAACCCGTCCGCCATCCCCAAATCCTCCTCAAAAACAAAGCCCACCGTCACCTTCCTCCATCAATCAGGTCGGCTCTCCACCACCAACGCGGATCAGACCCAAATTGCAACCGATCAGCAAAATCTCCAGGCCTGCATAGACAGAGCCTACTCGCGAGCAAGACAGTTGGCCTCCCTCTTGCGTGACGCTCAGTCCCAACAATCGTAGCATCTTACCCCGCATTCCCACGTCCCCGTGTATTTGTACTCGAAACGATTGCATTGCATTCCTAATCCGCAGATCGATTCGGACATCACAAGCCATCAAATCCAGGAATCAGAGTGAGGCTTACTTGAGATGGGGCTTTTCGTGAGGCCTTTCAGTAGCCGGCAAAGGCACGCGCGCGCTCGCACAGCTGGTGCACCTTCATGCCCGCTTTGCTTCCCTTCAGGAACACCGAGTTGCGTCGCACCGTCAAGATGATCCGATCGCGCGTCTTTTGGTCCACCGTCGTTAGCAGCTGCGTCACGATCTGGATGCCGTGCGCGGCCAGGCAGACGTCGATCAGAGGCGGACGACGAGGCTGCGAGCTGTGGCACATGGCGTCGACGTAGTCTTGAAGGAATTGTCGGTCGCCAGTCTTGAGTCCGCTCATCACCGCTTTCTGGCCTGGAGTTGGACAAAGCGTTTGAAGAAGAGTATGAGGTCTGAGTAAGCAACGTCCGTCATTGCATCTTCGAAGCAAAGCCAATGCAGCAACGACTCACCATACTGGGACAAGGTCAGCTTCGAGGCCAAGCGAACCAGTCCCTGAAGTGCAGCTCGACGTTCATCCTCGACACCGTGCTCGATGATGTGCTGTACCACCCAGACGCCCCACTGGTTCGTCGCGCAGTCGTCCAGCTCCTCGAGCACCTCCTTGACGCACTGCGCCTTTTCGTCGGGCTGGGCGGACTCGAAGATGTTTTGGCAAATGATGCTGCCCGTCTCCTGTCGTGCGGTGCGAGCCCATCGCCCCTTGAGCTGTCGGTTGATGGCGGCGAAGATCTGCTCGCGGAACTGCGAGCGACTCCATTCGGTCTCGAGGATGCGCTGCCACACGTGGATCGAGTGGCGCGACGTGAGCGTCTGGTCGAGTCGAGAGCCGAGTAGCTCTTCCGTCACGGCTTCTCGCATGTCCTCTCCGCCCTCGAGCGCTTTCTGGACGACGTGACATCCGAATTGAGACATGGTGAGCTCGACAAAGGCACCCTTGAGGTGGCAGGCCGTCTCAGGTCGTGCTTCGATCGCGCCTTGGACAAGAAAGTTGCCGTGTCGATCGTGCGACAGGGGCACGATCCTAGCACAGATGGCCTCGATGATCTCTGCCCGTCGTTCAGGATGTCCGCTCTTGAGCTGCTGCTGCAGAAGCAGGCTCGCCTCCTGTCCACGCTTTTCGAGGATCATGGCAACGAGCGAAGAGGCAGGAGCATTCTCCAGCTTCGACGACGTCACGAGCGAGATGGGCATCGGGGAAGTGTCAGGCGAGGTCCTCGATACAGTCCTGGAACGAGCGATGCTGGGCAGAGTTGGATCAAAGGGGCTGCTGGTGCCAGCGAGGCTGTGGTAGGCCGGAAAGGGAGAGGAGCTAGAGCCATCCGTCGCGACGCGTCGACTGAGTTCTGCGGCCGAAATGTCGCTGGTTCTGAAAGGCTTGGCGCCTACGCAGGCAGGCGTAGTCACCTCTCCAGCAGCGGGAGCGCCGCTAGTTTGTCGGGCTGGAGCCCACATCGACGCAGCGGCACCGCGTTCGCGTTCTCGTACCTTTAGGTATGGCGTCGAGACTGCGTTGGAGCGACTGGCCTCGCTGTACACCTGCACGGGGTCGGCACCGTCAAATACACGCTGCAGTCGAGGTGGTGTCGCCGTCGTCATAGCTGGATGGTGGCTGCATGGCACGGAAGGACGATCGGAGCCTGCAACGCCAAGCAATCCAGGGCTGTTGTTGCACCGGACGACCTCGCTCGCCATGCGCTTGAGAGCCATGTTTTCGAGCTTGAGCCGCTTGAGCTCCTCCACGACAAAGTCTGGCAAGCATCTCTGCTGCGACTCCAAATAAGTCGTGCTCAGCGGCGTTTGCTCCCTTGCGTCGCAGGGATAGATGGGGGCAAAGGGAAGGCCCGAGTGCTGGACGAGGTCGGAATAATCCGAGCTGAGGTCGGAGCTGTGGTCCAAGGCTGGCACATGGCGATCCTCGCTGCAGACGCCCGAGGACGACACGGAGGCAAATCGCTGGTGCATGGGATGCATGGGTGAAAACGAGTAGGCCTGAAAGGCAGAAAGGGAAGGAGGGGTCGCTGCAGCTCGCTTGAGCTCTTGTGGCCATGCGTTCGTGTCACAAACGAGCGGTTGCCGCACTGACTGGCTGTCGACGTTCCACGCTGTGTTGTAGTGTAGACCGTACGCGGTACTGCCATTGCCCGAATCCGTGTGCTTAGCGAGCTGGACTGGCTGAGGCAGATCGAAAGGAGGTTTCTGCGAAAGGGTTGTGGGGTGACTTGTAAGGCGAGGCAGCTGGACACCGCTCTTGCACGAGTCTAGATTGAAGGCAGAGCGAGAGGCGGGGAAGGTGGGCTCAGGCCAATAGTCTGCGGCGGTGGTGTGACCGAGCATGTCGCGAGCGTACGTCTGATCTTGTGCGCGTCTGTCTTGCGTCGTCATGGTTGATGGCATGTCTGTATTGCCCTCGGTCTTTTTGAATGGAGATGAGGGCGTATCTTTGGGTGGCGGAAAGAAGGACATCGAGCAGAGCAATCGTGAAAAGGGAAGCACTTCCACGGCGCTGGTTTGGTGAGTCGAATCCGAGCGAGCTGGCAATGCTTTCTGTACGGTGGTAGAGAGCAAGCTAGGATGCGCAGAGAGAGAGAGAAAAGCAGAGACCCAGCAGTCCGCCGAAGCAATCGAGGAGACCCCGAAGCAAAAGGGGCACCGAGCAAAGGAGATCGATAGACAGAAGAATGGTTCCAGGAGGAGATTCCAGCGATGCTCGGTTGGAGCAGAAGGAGCTGGCTGCTGTCTTGAAGGGCGGTTGTAGGCAGGAAAGGAAGGCGAAGGCGAGTCAAGGCTGAATGGGGAAATGCAGGGAATTGAGCGATTCATTCGACACGACACAGTGCAAGGAAGAGCCGACCTTTTCATCCCTTCGAGCGCCTTCAGAGGGTGCTTCCGAAGCACAGCTTCAACGCCTGCTGTACAGCGCATACAGCGAGAAGAGGCTTCTTCCCACGAGGAGGGGCAAGTCGTTTGACCTCAGCTCGTCGGCACTCACAAACCCGCCTCTGTTCCGATGCAATCCGTGCGCAAGTCTCGCTCTTGGCTGTCTATCTGCCTGCTTGACCGCTGTCCGTGAATGGCAGTCGTCGTCTCTCACGCTCTGCCTCAGAAGGATTGCCGAGTTCAGTCAGCATCGCAACCCAAGTCAAGATGCGCTTCGAGCTGAGTCAGGTTACTGAGCAGTTCTCGAGCACGAGTCATTCGCGAGTGTCAATGCGCGCAAGAGCGTTGTTGTGTGTGTGTGTGTGTGTGTGAGAGAGAGAGAGAGAGAGAGACTGTCATTTCCCGCGCTTGGCTAGGCTGAGCCGAAGAAGGATCTAGATCCATGCACCGCGCGCACCCTTGATACCGAACGACGTGCGTGGCTCTTCTCGCGGCCCATCCGAGGCTGTGTGAAAGCAGGGGTCGAAGGGAGGCGTAGGCAGGCTTCATCGTGGGAACCTTGGCGACAGAGCGCACACGCACATCACAGCAGCGGCGTCTAAAGGTCACATGGTGATTAATCCGAGATTCCGACCAGCGTCGTCCCGCGTCCGTGTCGTGTGATTACAGAAAAGGCGTCGAGCCGAATTTCGTCGATGCGTTGCGATGCGATGCGTTGCGATGCGTTGCGATGCGTTGCGATGCGTTGCGACAGCCCTCTTTCTCTTCCTCCTCTTCCTCCTCCTCTTTCTCTTCAGGTGCTTGGACCTCTCTTCTTTTTTTTTTTTTTTTTTTTTTTTTTTTTTTTTTTTTTTTTTTTTTTTTTTTTTTTTTTTTTTTTTTTTTTT
>JALCCG010000261.1:12826-29559 GCA_023212695.1 Sporisorium sorghi | reverse complement strand
AAAAAAAAAAAAAAAAAAAAAAAAAAAAAAAAAAAAAAAAAAAAAAAAAAAAAAAAAAAAAAAAAAAAAAAAAGACGGTTCCATTTCTAAGCATGAGCAACTCGCAATCACCAACTGAGCTTCTTGGTTGGAAGAGGGCGAGGCAACTGCACTGTGTGGCAACTCTACCCCGCAAAACGCCGACTTCTTGATCGCGTTGCACTGTCGTCTCCGTCCTTCCTTCCTTCCTTTCTCCCTCGCCGCCTACCCTCTATATCAACCTTCTTGCTGCTTGACGCTTTTGCTTTGCTGCAACCTCACCTGCGGCGACAACGCCGACCTCTCAATCTCGACCTCGACCTCGACCTCGACCTTGGCCTTGCTGCATTGCATCTGCACCTCAGGAACCGTCTGCGTCATCCTTCATTTGCCCTGCGACCTGCTCGCTTGCCATCGGCCATCGCTGTGCTGCAACCAACATGTGCCAAGAGTAAACACACCCCCACACGGTCACATTGCCACACACGCACACACACACACACCCCTTCCTGCTTCCCACGCAGTCATCAATTGAGAGCAACAGCAGCCGAGCGCTCTTCGGTCTTATCTTGGAAGCGCCCTTGCGCCACTTCATCAGCACCACTTCCATCGGCATTTCCGACAAGGCGATCCCACAAAGGACAGAAAATTGACGCAACAGCCTTGATCCATGTCGTGCTGTTGACAATAGAAACATCACGAATCGCCCTCTCCAGCCAATCTGTCGGCGCCGTCACCGAAGGCCTGACTCGCATCGCATCGCATCGCATCGCATCCGATCCGATCGTCACATCCGAAATGGCATACAAGAGCGAGGACGAGGCGCATGCCGCCTTTGAGCTCGTATCGATGCGCAACGGCCGATCAAGCCTCTCATTCGACAACTCGCCCGCCGCCCCTGCCGCTGCATCCACATCGGCATTTCCAGCATCACCGCAAAGAACCGCCGTGACTTGGAACTCGCCTTCAGCCACACCCAACGCATCGCAAAGCAAACGCACAAAAGCTGCGACCGCATCCACATCAAAATCCAAGGCGCAAGACGCTCCGAGCCCATCGGAACCCAAGGCCAAGAAACGCAGAAGAGTTGTCGTTGCCTGCGATACATGTCGTCGCAAAAAGATCAAATGCGAGGGTCTCCCGAATCCCACCAATACCTGCAACAACTGCACCGCCTACAACTACCGATGCACATTCAGCAGCGACGCAGACCGCTCCAGAGGCAAATACGAGATCCTCGAGAGCAAAGTAGAGACGCTACTTAGCGCTCTTCGCTCTGTTGCGCCACACGTTGCTCAGCAGTTTGAACGCGGCGAGCTCAACGTCACAGGACCAAGCGGATCAAGCGCACCGCCACAGAATGCAAATTCATGGCAGACGCTCGAGTCACACACTTCCTCATCCCATCCAGCCAACAAGGGCGCCAATGGCGACGACGACGACGACGACGACGACGACGACCCCACAGCCAACGGTGCCCATCGAGACGCTCTACATTCGCGTCACGATAACCACCTACCCTCGCAGTCGACCGTCCGATTCGCTCGTGGCGCCAGTGATCCCGACGAGGTCGACGCTACTGGCAACAACAATGGCGACCATACTCGTGGCTCTGCTGAAGCTGCCAAGAGAGAAGACAGGGACGCCCTTTTGCCCGATGTCGAGGATGGTCGTCCACGCTACTTTGGTCGCTCTTCTGCCATGACGCTCTTCCACAGTATCGCAGACGAGAGCCGCCCACCCAGTCCAGGCGCTGGTTCGCATCGCTCCTCTGACAACCCCACTGACCACGCTGGCATCAGCTACGAGACACATCGACATCAGAGCAGCCGACATGCCAAAACAAATGCCTCCATGCCTTCGGCCTCCGATCCGACCTCCGCTCCAGCGGGTGCGAATAACAACGGAAACAAGGCTTCCTCCGCCTCAGCACCGCGCCCGCTCTACCCAACCAACTCGAAAGAGTGGATTCAGCTGCTTCGACGCAAGAATACGGTGGCCGTTGGTCGAGATGATGCCGTCACAGAAGAGTGGTTTGAACGCTACACGCTCCCAGATCGCGATCTCATCAACGACTTATTCGACGTCTTCTTCCAGCAGTTGCATCCGCTCATGCCCATCGTCCATCGTCCATCGCTGGAACGCGACCTGGCCACCGGTCGTGCCGACAAGGACTCCGCGTTTCGAGGCTTTGTCTTTACCATCCTCGCCATCGCCTCACGCTTCTCCAACGACCCACGCGTGCTAGCGGACTCGGGCGACCCCGACACGGCGGGCGATCACTTTGCCGCCGCCAGTCGACTCTACCATCAGGTCTACGCAGCGAGTCTGATCAATGTCCAGGTCATGATCTTGACCGCCACTTTTATGCATGGCGCCATCGGTCCCGGTGCAAGTTGGACGGTGCTCGGAGTGGCCATCCGCGCGCTTCAAGATATCGGTCTTCACCAAGAGAAAGCCTACCGCGGCTTTTCTCCCTACGAGCAGGAGCTGCGCAGGCGCGTCTTCTGGGGCGCTTTCATTCTCGACTGCATCTTTTCTATCAACATGGGTCGACCACTAGCGCTCAAGCTTTCGGATTGCGACGTCAAACTGCCGCTCGAGATCGACGACGACCTCCTTTTCCAGTACGAGGCAGGCGGCGGTGCCATCCCTCCTCCGCCTCCACGCACCGCCTCCGACAAGCCCATCGTCATGAGCGGCTTTGTGCACATGATCAAGCTCAACGTCATTGTCCAAGATGTGGTGCACGTCCTTTACACGCCACGATGGCGCCACGATGGTGCTGGTCGCGGCAAACCGCCCGCCAATGCCAAGCAGCGAGCCATGCCCGAGTACAAAGACATGGTGATCCTCTCCAAGCGACTCGAAGAATGGGTGGCCGAAACACCCGTCTATCTACGCACGATCGAGAGTCCCTTCCGTCTTCAAGCTGGGCTGGTGCAATGTGGCACGCACGATATTCGTCTCTACATTCTCAAGCCTTTCTTGGAGCACAGTGCGTTGCGCAAGATGCTGCACCCGCAGTGCGTCTTTCACGCGCGCGAATGCCTGCGCGTCGTGATTGCGCTGCACGAAGGCGACCACATGAGCGACCTCGTCTTTATCTTCCAGCAGGCTTTCATGAGCACCGCCACGTTCATGATCACCGTGTGGCACGAATGCCGCGAGGCCGACAAGCTGGCCGAGGACAACGACCTGATCGAATCCACGCTGCGCATATTTGCCGCTTTCGACGATCGCTACTTTTCGCGCCTCTTCCGTCGCGCCCATCGCATCCTGCGCGACATTGCGTTGCGCTCGATGCACACCATGACGTCGGATCAGCGCGAGAGGGTGAGTCGCATGCTGGTGCGAGCCGATCAGCGCTTGTCGGGCGTGATTCCTTCGACGCTGCTCGGCATGAAGCCAGTTACTGGCATGATACAGCCTCGCGCTGATGCCAATGTGCCGCCCTCTGCCAGGATGGCGGCGGCGGCGGCGGCAGCAGCAGCAGCAAGAAATGAACGGTTGGATCAACGACGCCCCAGCGCACAGCTTAGCGAGGCAGGAGGAGGTGCTGCAGCTAGCGCTGGGCCTTATACCAATGATCCCATCTCGGCCGCTTCGTACATCCACAGCTGGTCGCCCATCCCGAGCGCGCCCATCTCGCCTCGTCGCAACTCGTTGAGCGAAGGCAGTCACATTAGCGAGCCGCCGATCACCTCTGCTGCCTTTGCGCAATTCATGATGAGCGGTGCGGCAGGCAACAGCGGTCAACCTGGCCTCAATGGCAATGGCAACGGCAGCGCCATGCGTGCCAACGACCTCGTCGCAGCTTCGCCGCGTTCGCACCTCGCCGCAACAACGGACGCAACATTGGACAGGATCACGGGAATCCACCCGGCCTCTTTTGGCGATGCGCGCGGTATCATGCCGCTCTACGCCGACGACCCTGGATCGGTGCAGCACCAGTTGGAAGATCTATCATGGACCGACTATTTTTCCAAGTTTCTGGACGACATTGGCGGGAGCGGTGGCAGCGCTGCTATGGCTTCGGCGCCATCGAGTAGCGCAGGGAGCGCAGTGGGCGCGCATCACGCACAGATGCCCGCCTTGATGGGCGGCATGAGCACGCCTCAGGCTGCTGCGACGGGCATGTACGGCGGCGAGATGCAGTTTGCCATGGGCTCGCCCAGCACACCGGCGACGTTTGCGCAGCACTCTGCTCAGTCGCCTCGGCGTGCGCCTCTGCACCACTAACATTAGTTGATGCCCACGTGCAGGATGTTTGGAGACTGGCAATGGGCTCATCACAGTGCCGATGCGAAAGCGCTTTCTAGACTGTGGGAAAGGTGATGCGTGTTTTGCTGCTTGCTGGTGTTGCTGTTCGGATCGGAAGAGCGACGTCAAAAGAGCGGTGTGTGGAGTTTGAACGCGAGTGAAGCCGAAACCAACACCTCGCCTGTCTCGGCTAAGCGCACCATGGATGTCTTATAGCGCTGCCGAAGAAGCGCAAGGGTCTTGGAAAACGAAATGACATGGCGCAATTTTCGCGGCGTGGCCCTTCTTGATTTGCTGCTCTCCACCAAGCGGATGTTGTGAACAGTCTCATGCTTTCGCAGTGTGTTCCCAAAGCCTATACGATGGCAAGAGAGGAGAGGGAGGGCCAGGAAAGTTCGAGAAGATCGACGCTCGAAAAAGGGGGCTCGAGGCCCAAATGAAGTCCCCACAAAGGGAGGGAGGACAAAGGTGCGCCACATGAATCGACAGCTTCCGTTGCTGCATTGCGTGCATCTGCTGCGCAGGTCGCCTAGCTCCGCCCGCTCGTCACGCCGCCCACTTGCTGTAGCCTCTCTCGCTTGGCTCGCTAAGGACGGCTGAAAATTTGATTGCATCTTGGTCGGAGTCGCTTGCCATCCTGGCCAAAAGCGCGAGCGGACCCTGTCGATCCCCAAGTTGTCGGTCAACATCTTGTTTCGCCTGCCCACTTTACTTTGGCTCCTCAATCCTCGTTCGAGCCGCTCTTGAGTTCATCTCTTTCCTTCTCACCACCACCACCTCTTCTCTCAACCTCCCTTCACCCATCGCCATCTCCTAACACCACCACCACCTCCGACCCGAACCTCATCATTCAAAATGCAGTTTGCTACCGCATTCACTGTGCTCGCTTCGCTCGTTGGCCTCTCGCAGGCGTTCGAGATCACCTTCCCCAACAACAATGGTGGATACTGGGTGACCAACTACACCAACACGCTGGTATGTTGATCGTTGTTGCACGTGCATACACATCGCGTCGGCAGCGCAGCTTATAGCTGACAAGACTTTCTACATTTGCCTTGTTGTCTTTCTCTCGTCTTGTCTTTGCTCTCAACAGAACTGGAAGGGTACGTTGTGCAATCATGTTGGCACTGACTCTGGACTGCCTACTGACGCTTGTCATCTCCCTTTCACCCCTTCAAACAGCCAACTCGTCGGATCCCAGCTACTTTTCGGTGCAGCTGCTCAACGCCAACAACAGCAAGCTCAACGGCAACTTCCAGATTGGCAACGCTCTCCTCACTGCCAACGGCACTGCACAGGTTTTCATTGATCGCATCCCTAGCGGCACGTACAGCTTGCTGTTTGTCAACAGCAGCAACTACGAGCTCGACCACCCGCAGGTGTACTACACCTCGAGCTCGTTCGAGGTCAAGCCCAACGGCACCGAGCCTGCGCCTGTGACGGCCAACACCAACGCAGACCCCAGCAGCTCGTCGACTACCGCTGCCACGGGCTCGGCCAGCGCAACGCTGTCGAGCGCTTCGAGCACGGGAACTGGTCGTGCCAACAACAGCAAGAGCAACAGCGCTACGGGTATGGGCACGGGTGGTGCGGTCGCTGTTGCTGCCAGCGTCGCTTCGGTCGTGTTTGGCCTGGGGGTGGGCTTGCTGGCCTAGGTGGGGTGTTGTGTTCTTGACGATTCCTTTTGTCTCTTGTTGCCATCCTGTCATTCGTAATGCTGTTGATTTTTCAGTCCAGCAACGCACTCTCCTTTTTTCGCTCGAAGTGTGTGTGGCGGCGCGTGCTGTTGCAGCGGTCAGTGGGGGCAGATGAAGGTGACGTCTAAGCGTGAGGGTCTGTTCGGGAGTGAGCTTTTGGCGTCGAAGAGCGAAGAAGGCTTGAACAAACAAGCTAGTAACGAGTAAGTCAACGGGTCACCAACGCCCACCCGCAGTATCTGCCTGTCCCTCTCTCACTCATTCATCTGCTGTCGCACTACGAGTGCTCTCCCTCTTCCAATCAGTGTGTCGTTCTTGCTGCTCGTTGTCTACTTGTTGGACATCCTTGTTCCCTGCTTGTCACTCGATCACTTGCGCTCATCCGCTCACTCCTGCATCCGCTGATGTACATCGAAACGCAACGAGTGATCCTGAAGGTCAGAGGGTGAAGATACATTGAACAGACAGCATGCTTCAAGTCAATGAATGATAGGATAAAGTATGGCTCAGATGGCTTGTCCGCATTCTCTGTCCACCTGCCACTCGCACAATCTGGCATCCATCAAATGATGTACCACAAGGATGCGGATCCAAGGAGCCAAAAGATTCCAAGCGCATCTCTTTCGTCATGCGTGCTGTACCTACGAAAGCGCGAGAGAATAGGCGGGATGGAATGAAGCTGAACGTTTGCAAAGGTGGACTATTTCGAGGCGAGCACATCATGACGAAGTGAGAGCTCCCATTTCGTCACCTTGAATCCAGATTCACGATGCGGGTCAGCTACCAAGCGCATCAATCGTCCCTGTGAGTCGGAGCCTACATCGTCCTCCCGCACCTTCTGCTTCCTCACTTTGAAGTTGCCTGGCACGAGTTTCTTGTCCGGCTTCTTCTCTCTGACTTGTCGGGCCATCTGGGGCAGATTGTGCCAAACATCGTCATGCTGAGAATCGGCTCGCTCTTGGGCAAGCTTGACCGTCCTACCTCCTCCCTTGTCGGCCCACCCTTTGGCATCGCTCAACTGATCTCAGAGGTCAACGCCGGTCTCGTACCTCTCCAAACTCTTACACTGGCATCATCGACGAGCGTCTTCGCGTCAGAGAGTGAAGACGCCTGTAAGAGTCGCAAAGCTGCTATCAGGCAGGCCGCAGTCTCTAGGCATGGCTGCCTGTCACTCACTCACGCACCCATCAGCCGCTGAAACATGAGCTGCCGCAAGGAAGTCTTGGTGTCGAAGTGCAAAGACACGTTCTCTGCACGCCTGTCACACGCTCCCTCAATCTTTCTCACTCCACCAGCTGTGGTATCACGAGTCGACAAACCGATCGCTCTCCGCAATCGAGCATTCATCGCTGGTTTCGCCTGTCGCTCATACGCCCATGCGCTGAGGCACGACGGGTTCTCTGACGAAAAGGACATCTTCGGTCTCGGTCCTCTTTGTGTACTTGCGAGATAACGGTTCCAATCTGTCACTCACTCGGTCGCTCACTGATCCGCTGACGTACGACGAGTCGCCACGAGTGATTGCCAAGGTCAGGGAGTGTAGAAGCCTCGAAGGTACAGCCTGCACTCGGTGAACGAAGCACCAATGCTGTGCCGCTGGACGGAGAAGAGCAGCGTCCAAGCGCAAGGATCTAAAGCAAAGTTCTAGCAGCACTTGGTTCACCATCTGCTCTCCACTACCCTCTGTTCATCGTTTGTGTGATTCGGACTTCCAAGCTTTGCATGTTCGGCTTGTGGTGCTCGTCTTGGGGACGCAAGAGACCTGAGAATGGCTCTCATACGGCTCGGGCACTCGATCTGACATACGGTATGGTTGACCACTGCTCCTGGGCAGCACAAGTCGCGGTGAGGACCAGTCGCACTGCAGTCACACTAGGGTCAACAGATCCTGGCAATCTCCCGAGAATAAAGCATCTCGCTGCTGTTGAACGGCTGGATAGCGGAGACAGGAGCAGGCGTGGCCGGCGCTCGCCGCCGTGGCAGTCTTTGAAGGTTGCGCCGAAGCCAAAACCCCTTGCTTCCTTCCCGTAAGAAAGGTCTTGGCGTCAAATTGTGAAGCTCTGAACAAACAGCATGCACCTTACTTGCTCGCATCCTCTCGCCTCAGCTTGTCAAGAACGGAACTCAGAGTGTCACCCTAGCAGAGCTCTACTTCCTTCTCCGTCTCGCCCTTCACCGTCTCCGCAGCGTTGACGAAGTGATTGCTATGCGCATCCGTGGTTTCGTCGCTTTGTCCAAGTGTCACTCGCTCACGAATGAGTCCTCTCATGGGGAAACCCAGTAAAGCAAACGCTGACGTTGTTTGAGCCCTTCCTCTTCGGAACCAGATGCTTCGTTCGCAGTCCTCGTCGTGCACTTGTCCAGACATTGTCCTGAGACGAAAAACGACGTTGAAGTGTGGGTTTGTGCGCGCAGCCACCACCTCCGCCTTTTCGCCACGCCAATTGACCGCCTCCAAGAAGACCGCTTCAGCGGCTCCCTAAGGCGGTCGCCTTTCCGTGTCTCATCAGGTAGAGGTGGTCGAGCCCGCCGTATGGAACCTTCGCAGGCAGAGGCCATCGAAGCGGGATCATCACCGTGCAGGAAGCAAAGATCGAGCCAGAAGGACCGTGCATGCATGCGTGCAGTGGCGCACTGTGGCATCTTTTTTCTGTTTGTTTCATTTTTCCTGTCTTTCGATTTTTGTGTTTCCGTAAAAGCACATGAAACGAGCGAGCGTGCGTGCGTGCGTGCGGTGAGGGGTTGTTGTCCATGCACTGCCCCCACTGCCAAAAAAAAAAAAAAAAAAGAAAAGAAAAAGAAAAGGGGCCAGCAAAAACGCAACGCGAGCCCAACCCAACTCCGCATCACTCACTTCATATTCCAACGGCGGTGGTGACCGCAAGCTCACTTTACTCCATCTTCCAACAATCACCGGTGACGCCGAAGACCGAACCCTGGCCATCGACGCAGTGGAGGGCAGTGCATCGCTATCGGAAGCTCCGACGACCTTTCGACTCAGCACTTTTGCACGCAGCGTCGGCTACGCCCGAGTTTTCGCTCAGCGTTGGGGTTGAGGTTCGACGACTCGACGCGGTGGAGCTGTGAAGCTGGACTGAAAGGACGCTGTTGGAGGAAGAAGCACACCCAAAAGATGAACGTAATCGACGACAGGACCTGCTCATAGCCGACCGACGGACAGACAGCAACAACCCCCCAAAACGACGATCACCATGGCAGCAGCAACGCTCCCGCTTTCGCGCAGCATGCGCATACCGCTCTCGAGGCGCCAAGATACCAACGAGTCCGTCCGCATCCCCGACGAATGGGGCCCTTCCTCCGTGCCTCCGCCAGCGCAATCCAACATCCCTTGGGACGATCAGGTGGTCCCCGCGCTGCGCAAGAAGCTCGAGGCCGAGTCCAAGGACCTCACCAAGCGCATCAGTCGCATCGAGGAGAGCGACTTGGGATGGACGCGCTCGCGAATGGATGCCAACGACCGACGCGATCCTCGCACAACGCAAGACCGCAGAGTGTCGCGCGAAGTGGTTCAGCATCATCACCACCACCGCGAGTCTTCGATCGATCAGTACCACAACCGCTTTGCATCGGTGCGGGCGCCTTCGAGGCAGCGGTCGGGTGATGTGGTGTCGACCAGTTTCCCCTTCGATGTGTCCGAGTCGCAGGATGGCGGTCACAGCGTGGGAAGAGCACCTGCGAACGATGCAACGGCGAGGGCGAGGGAAAAGGCGAGGCAGATTGCAGCGCGGCAGAAAGCGAGTCAGCAGCAGAACGGCGCATCCAGCGACTCGATCATGTCGTCCACCGAAACCCACGCGTACGGGTCGAGGCCAGGGTTGGAGAGCAGTATCGACGCTATCCCCGAAGGTCAAGCTGTGGACGGCGGTGCGGGACCCAGCTCTTCCTCGTTTGAACGCAAGCGATTACGTACACAGTCGACTCCCATGCGGCCGAGCTTGGATATGATCGATCCGAATCATACCAACACCAACGGCGCCAATCGACGCGCTCAGAATCAGTCGGCACACGAAGCACAGCGACCCAACCCATCGACCAGCAGCGCATCCAGAAACGCAAACGGACACCAGCGGAGCAGCTCGCTTTCACGTCGCAAAGCGGCCGCCGCCGCCGCTGCAATGGATCCCAAGCTCATGGAAGAGTTCGGTCCTCTCGGTGCCACGCCCTCACCCACAGCAAAGCTTCTCAGAGCACATCAAGACTTTGACCCCACTTGGTCGTCGTCGTCGTCGTCGTCGACAGCGTCTCCCAGCATGCGCAAACGCAACATCCAACCCGATGCATTCCGTTCGCTATCTAAGCAAGACCAGTCTCGCTATCTGCGCGAGTCCTCTGCGCCGCCCGCCTTTGGCGAAGCTGGCGACTCGTCCGCAAACGAATTCGGCGCTTCTCCGGGCAGCAAGAGCGTCAACAGCTGGGAAGACGAGATCATTCCGACTGTGGCGAGAAAGCTGCAGCAGGAGCAATTCCTCAAGGCGGGCAAGGAGGGCAGGTTGAGTCGATACGAAGGCTTGATCGATACGTGGGACAAGAATGGCTTGCCGCTGAGTAGGAGCGATGTGATGGCCATGCAAAGGGCCAAGAAGCTTCAAGAGGAGCAGGAGGCGCAGCTGGCGAAACAGGAGCAGAAACGGCAAGTGGAAGAGGACGAGGGCGACGAACAGACGCTCACACCTGGTCCAGCGGCGGTACTGCATCCGAAGCAGAGCAGCAACCTCAGCCCAAGGGATGCCAATTTTGGCGAAAGATCGCGTTCGAGAGCGAGCAGCCGTCGCAGTCAGCGCTCTGCCCGGTCGTACCAGCAACAGCAACAGCAACAGCAACAGCAGCAGCCACAGAAGTATGGAGAGACAGTCGACAGCATACCGATGCAAGCGTTCGAGCGGCCTTCTCAAGCAGCATTGCAGCCTCAATCGCAGCCTATTTGGGCGCCAGATGCATCGACAGCAGTTGCTGCGAAAGCGTCTGCGCAGAACAACGCCGGCATCGGGCGCCGCGGCGAGGATCAAGTCGACAAGAGCGGCTGCTGTTGTGTCGTCATGTAGAGCTGTTACAACGTACTTTCTTTTGCATCGCATAGCATCGCATCGTACCGCACCAGCCCGCGTTCCTCTGTCAAGTTGCACAGCTTTCAGAGCATCATCCCCTTTGCGAACTGTTTCACTGTCACTACTCTCCTTCCTTTGAAGCTCACACACTCCTGCTGATAGTCGATGTGTCGCATCTATCTTTCGAAAGCTTTCAATGTGCGTCCCTCTTGAACAAGCTGAATGGCGACTGTGACGTCAAAGCTCGACTCTTCCTTGCCAATGCTCTCGTATGTGTGGCACCTTCGTCATCAGACGACAACGGCGGGGATGATGGAGATGATGAACGAATTTTTGCAAAGATGTGCGATCGTCGTCGCCAACAAATGTCAAAAAATGGCTCTCGGTGCGGGCGGTGCGCACGTCCCTTTGCGCTTTTTGCCCTTTCCGAGCGCGCGGGACGAACCTTCTCCATCATCTCTTCCTCACCACCTTTTCTTCAATTGTCTACAAGCTCGCCACTTAACTCGTAGCTCGCACGCACTCTCTCTGGTTCTTTTCGACAAGACTACCGATTCTGCGACACACACTCGACCCGAATCCCTGACCGCGTCCGATCGGTGGCTTGTGCACAACGATGAAAGCACGCAGCACGCTCCTCAGCGTGCTCTCGGCGACACTCGCGCTGTCCTCCTTCCCGCTCGCCACAGCCACCTCGTACAACGTCCTGCACCGAGTGTCCTCCTTCAGCACTTCACCGGAATGGACGCTGCGGGCGGTGCTCGATCTGCCCGCCTCGGGCACCAACGGGAGCGTGTACACGGACCACCTGAGTGCGGAGGAAGTTGCGGCGCTGCACGCGCGCGCGCTCTCGCCTGAAGCCGCGGAGCTTTTTTACCAGGTTGCACTGTCCCCCTCGACTGAGGGTGGAAAAGTGGACGAGGATCTGTTGTGGACAAGTGTGCGACTCTGCCACTTACGCCAGAGCGACGCCGCGCTGCCTACGATCGACGACGCGCTCACGCTCACCCTCCGCACCGTCCACGGCCAGCAGCACATCGTGGGCCTCGGCTACCGCGTGCGCGACATCGCCCTCGACGCCACATCCTGCCCCATCCCCTCCCCCGCAAAGCTCAACGCCGTCAAGGAAGCACAGCGCAAAAGGCGCCAGCGCCGCCGTCGCTCCCCCACCTCCCCCGCTCCCGCGGAACCAGAACTGGCGTTTTCAACCGCAATCCACCTCACCGCCCCCTCGACGCATGCAACCGCCAAGCCGAAACTCAAACAAGCCGCCCCCACCAACGACGACGGCTCCATCGCCGTCCCGCCTCCTGAGAAGACGTTCGTGCAGAAGTACTGGTATTACGCGATTCCTGTGGTGCTGTTGTTGATCATGCCCGATGGCGCGGATGAGAGGGCTGGGGGTGCGGAGGGGCACGCGAGCTCGGAGCATAGGGGCACGGGGATGGGCGCTAAGCGGTTGAATTAGAGGATGAGGAGGAGCAGCAGGGGTGTCGGCTGTGTAACATTTTCGACCGGCAAAGCAATGACATACACTTGCAGCAGAAAGGAAGAGGACGGTTGATCGTTTGAGCTCAGTACGCAGAGGAGCGTTGAGGCGTGAAGGTTGGGCTTGCAGACGTTGCCGCTCTTGCACCGCCAGCCCGATTCCGTTGGAAAGGACAGGAAGCTGCTGTGCTCGCGAGCGTCCTCTCACGACCTCCTCGCACCGCCTCTCCTCTCCTGCCCCTGCCCAGCCACGAAAAACGTACCCGCCTTATACACCAGATACAACATGACCACGACCTGCCCGAACCTGACGAGGGGATTGGCCACGTCGGCCTGGTACGCCTTTTCCTCCGTCGTGCTAGCCTGGGATCCCGTCTGGCGTGCCCTGTTTCTCGCTTCGCGTGCGCGCTGCTGAGCGGCGAGCGTCTCGAACGCGCTGCTGTCCGTGGAGTCGAAGATGGACGAGTGCGTCTGCCTGCCCATGCCCCCGGTGGACTGCTCCTGAGCGCGGCGGCGGCGCTGGTAGTCCCACGCGTACGTAGCCCGTGCTCGGCGGTTCGCGTTGTCCTCCGCGTTGTAGTAGTACGCACCCGCTCCTGCGTTTACGTTGTCGCCGTAGCCTGCTGAGCTAGACGACGATGCGGTGGATTGCCGATCGTACACCTTGCGATCCGCCGCACTGCCCAGCGTGGCGTACGCCTCGCTCACCTCCTGGAACCGCTTCTTGGCGTCCTCGGACGGATTCACGTCCGGGTGCAGCTCTTTCGAGAGTTTGTAGAACTGCGATTTGATCTGCGCCTGTGTCGCACCGCGCGGCACTTGGAGCGTGCTGTAGTGGTCCAGGATGCGTGCGTGGGCGGTGGCAGAGGTGGAGAAGTTGCGCTTCCCGCCGCTGCCCTCGCCGGTACCGCTGCTGGAAGTGCGGCTAGGGCGCTGAAGTGGACGTGTGGGACCAGAAGGCGTCTCAGCGAAAACAGAAGACCCTTTACCCCAAGCACCGGCCTTCTTGCCCCAGTCCTCGCGCACCCCCCACACGTGTGCTTCCGAGAGCACCGGCGGGCCCTGGTCGCGGTTGCGCTTCTTGCCGATCGGTCCGGGTGAGAAGTCGGGCGCTTCGTATCTTTTCGCCTCTCGCTGCTGCTGCTGCTGCTGCTGTTGCTTGGCAGCCCAGCCCTCCATTTCGCGCTCGAGCTTCGTCTGTGCACTCCTGCGCCCCGGGAAGCTCGCCGTCTCGTACGACGCCTCTTCGGCAAAGTCCCCACTCGGATCGACAAAGCGAGCCGGCGAATCGGCCGACAACCCCGCTGTCGCACTCGCCGCGCTCTCGGCCCTGTCCAGATGCCTGCGCGCTTCGTTCAGCTCGTTCGCCACCACCGCTTTCCCAACCGCCTCTGCCGCCTGCTTTTCTTTTGACGTCCCCGCCCACGCGTCCATCTCGCCGCCGAGGAACGGCCGCCAGCCCTTCCTCCGCATCCAGTCCGGATGGCTCATCTCGAACAACCTTGACACCGCACGCTGGTACGAAAAGCGCTCGTCTTCCCCACTGAAAATCGCCAGGTGTTTGAACCCCACCTTATCATCCTTGCGCGCCTCGGGAGCGGAGCGCGACGGGCGGTCGGAAGAGTACGCGGCGATATTCGGCCTGAAACCTTCCTCTGTGTCCTGCATAGCTTCCGATAACGTTTCGGCCATGATGAGCGAATCGCTCATCAACTCGTCGCGGCCAAAGCCGACGCGCTGGCCGGCTTTGCGCTGTGCGAGCAGCTCTTCTTCCGGGTACGCCTGACCAGGGGGTGGGGTGAGGAACGGCGACCGCCCGCCCTTGGTCGACATGTCGACGACGTCCTCCATCGCCGCTTCCCCACGGGCATACTGCAGTTCCGGACGCACATCGCCAGGACCTGCAGCGGGCCCACGCGCAGCGTGCCGCGCCGCCCCCTCCGCGTCCGGGAAAAACAGATCGTCCGGCCCGGCATCCGCAAGCACGACCAGACGACACCCGGCCTCGTACACCGCGTCGAGCAGCGTGATCATGCGCCGCGCCTGATTCTTCTGCATCAGCGTCATCTGCGGCACGCCCTCGAGGATGAGCGTGTGGTACGTCGATGCTATAGTCAGATAGTCAGCGGGGCCGAGGGGAGAGTCGCACAGCTCGGCAAAGGTGAAGCGGCACACGCTGGGCAGTGTGTCTGTGGCGGCGATGGAGCGCGGGACGTGCAGCTTGCGTCCGTACACGTTGAGCGTGGTGGGGACGGAGGCGCGGTTGCCAATGACGTCGGCGACGAGTTTACCGTACTTGTCCGCCTCGCTGCGCAGAAAGTATGAGGTCTGTGCTGCGTCAGTGCCACCACCGCTGCTGCTGGAGGTTGGATCTTCAGCATCCTCGTTCTGATTGCGATCGAGCCACTCTTGACGGTAGAACGGCTGCCGTCTGAAATCGCGACTCCTGCGCATCTCGTGATTGGGACATCGCTCTTGCAAGATCTCCAAGAACTGCATCAACTGCCCCCGCTGCACGTTGCTCGCATACAGATCCTTCGGGATGCGGTTGCTCGTGCCAATCACCACGCCGCCCAGCCTCCAATACGCCTCGAGCGTGCGCCTCAACAGACCCGCACTCGCCACGTCGACCAGCTGGATCTCGTCAAACAGCAAGATATGCCCGTGGTTCAAAAACAAGTGCGCAGCCGCATGCAACGGCAGCGTCGTCTTGACCACATCGCCGTCCGGACCGGGCACGTACTGCAGCCTGTCACCCGCGTCATCGGCAAGCGAGTCCGGGCGGAAGAACGGCATGCCGCGCAACGCCCTTCTCCACGCTGACGCCTTGTTGGCAGCAGAGCTGTCGCGAGTCCACACGGCGCCGGTGCCGAGCTCGGGCGTGGCAGTGGCGCGCGGCATGCCCTGGCGCACAGCGATGCGGCGCCGTTCCGCTTCTTCCCAGATGATCTTGTACAGGTCGAGCAGCAGGTGGTGGTAGTGGCGCCGGAGCTTGTATTTGGTCGGAAGCGAGTCGTAGAATATATCCATCACCATGCTTTTGCCCGTGCCGGGTGTGCCTGTGATTAGCAAACCTTTGGGCGTGCCTAGCTCGGCGAGGCCTTCGCTCTCGCTGAGCCACTTGACGAGCTCGCCGATGTTCTCGCCGGTCGATGTTGGCGCAGAGTCGTCGTGCAGCTCTCGCGCGCCCGGTCGCAAGCGCGAATCGATCGCTGAGGCAAGCGCAGCCGAGGTAGGGGACTGCGAGTCATCGTGTAGAATGCCCAACAAGTGCGCCGGAGGGACGTAGTCGCGAAGTGTGCGGTTGATACGCCGCAATTCCACCAACGCTCGGAGCTGCTCCTCGTCCTCTTCGAGCTCGCCGCGCGCTACTTTGGCGCGGTAGATGAGTAGAGGGTCGGTGACTTGCAGGGCATTGGGCTCTGGTGGGAGCGAGGAGGATGGCCCGACGAATGATGCTAGTCCGCGCGAAGGCGGTGCAGAGAAGCGTGTCCTAGTTAATGTTGGGGTTCGGCGAGACAGTGTAGAGCGAGGCCTTGTGTGTAGCGTCGTGAGTCGGCTCGTTGCCGTTGGTAGGAGGGCTGGCGCCGTCGGGAGGGAGCGCGATGTGCTTGAAGTGCGGAAAGCCCGCGCTGTCGAGACCAACATGGTGAATTCTAGAGAGGCATTGATTGTATCGCCATTCTCTCTTTGATGGCTTGTCGACTAGCTGTCTCTTTTCCTGCCGTCGGTAGCAGGCCGATCAGTCTTGATGCAGCTTCTTCTGCTCGTGGTCGTTGGAAGGTGATACGGAGGACATCTTATCGTCGGAAGCTTCTAACGTAGCATCGACTGAATCATCTCGACTCTGCTTTGCTGGTTGTAATTTATGTAAGCCTGCAGTTCCGCCAGAGGCTGCTTCCTGCTGCTGCTTCCTGCTGCTGCTGTTCCGCTTCATTTTTTTAGCGCTTCATGCCTCCACACAGAGTGACTTTTTTTTCGGCCGGTTTGAATGCGCTGCGAGACCCTGAACTCGGATTTCGGTTCGAGTGGGACCTCTGCAAAGCTGAGGGAAATTTTTGAGAAGAACAACATGATCAAAAAAAAAAAAAAAAAAAAAAAAAAAAAAAAAAAAAAAACGGACGTGCTCTCCCTCAACCACAGCAAATACACACTTTCTGCATCGTCAAAAACCACAACCCTGACTGCACACCCACCCCCG